>PVKU01005207.1:0-128305 GCA_004027475.1 Anoura caudifer
CAAAAAAACAAACAAACAAGCATAATATAACCAAAGACACTGAAATTGAGAACAAGAGAGGAGAGGGATAGGAATATCCAGGGAAAAGGGGAAGGAATTAGAGCAACAAGTATGAAAGACATATGGACAAAAGCTAGGGGGGGGTGGAAATGGAAGGGAGGTGGGGAGGGCTGGGGCGGAGGGACGGGATGGGAGTAGAAAACAGAAGACTGTATAAGAACAACAATTAAAATAAAATTTAATTAAAAAAAAAAAAAAAAGAAAGTCTATTGACACCATTTTCCCAAAATTATTTTCTGTGTCACAGTTTGGTAATTCTCACAGTATTTTAAATTTTTTCATTATTATTATGTTCATTATGGTGATCTGTGATGAGTGATCTTTGTTATTATTACTGTAATTGTTTTGGGGTACCATGAACCATGCCCATAAAAGGATAGCAAACTTAACTGATCAATGTGTGTGTGTTTTGACCGCTCCACCAATCTGCTGTTCCCCTGTCTCCCTCCCTCTCTTTAGGTCTCCTCATTTCCTGAGCCGCAGCAATATTGAAATTAGGCCAATTAATAACCCTACAATGGGCTCTAAGTGTTCAAGTGAGTGTTCATCTTTCACTTTAAATCAGAAAGTAAAAAAAATTAAGCTCACTATGGAAGGCATATCAAAAGCTGATATAGGCCCTGGCTGTTGTGGCTCAGTGGATTGAGTACTGGCCTGCAAAACCAAAGGGTCACCAGTTCGATTCCCAGTCAGGTCACCAGCAGGAGGCATGTGAGAGACACCCACACACTGATGTTTCTTTCCCTCTCTTTCTCCCTCCCTTCCCCTGTCCTAAAATAAATAGATAAAAAATCTTAAAAAAAAAAAAAAAAAAGCTGAAATAGGATAAAAGCTAGGTCCCTTGTACCAGTTAGCTAAATTGTAAATGCAATGAAAAAGTTCTTAAAGGCAATTAAAAGTGCTACTCCAAAGAACAGTGATTCAAAAGAAAGTGAAACAGCCTAATTATTGACATGGAGAAAGTTTTAGTGGTCTGGACAGAAGATCAACCAGCCACAACACTCCCTTAGACCAAGGCATATCCAGAATAAGTCCATAACTCTCTTCAATTCTGTGAAGGCTGATGGAGGTAAGGAAGCTACAGAAGAAAAGTTTGAAGCTAAAAGAAGTTGTTAGTCTGTAAGGTTTAAAGTAATAAGTTGTCTTTATAACATGAAAGTGCAAGGTGAAGCAGCAAGTGCTCATGTAGCAGCTGCAGCAAGTTATCCAGGTCTAGCTAAGAGAATTAATGAAGGTGGCTATGCTAAACAGATTTTCAATGTGGGCGAAACAGCCTTGTATGGGAAAATGATGCTATCTAGGACTTTCATAGGTAGAGAGAAGTCAATGCCTGGCTTTGAAGCTTCAAAGGACAGCTTCATTCCTTTTAGGGGCTAGAGCTGCTGGTGACTGAGTTGAAGATAGTACTCATTTACAATTCTAAAAACCCTAAGCCCTTAAGAATTATGCTAAATCTACTCTGCCTGTGCTCTATAAATGGAACAACAAAGCCTAGATGACAACACATTTGTTTAAAACATGGCTTACTGAATATCTTAAGCCTACTGTTGAGACCTATTGCTCAGAAAAAAAAAGGATTGCTTTCCAAATATTGCTGCTTATTGACAATGACAATGTATACATTCATGCAAAGGTTCTAATACAGATATAGAAGTTTGATGTTCTTTTCATGCCTATTAACACATCAATTCTGTAGCCCATGGATCAAAAGCTCTCGTATATAATGTGCACCCACGTATTTGGTCCAAACTTTCAGGAAAAATATCTTTCATATTAATGTCTTAATTTGTTTATTTATATTTAGAAACAAAACCAATTATTGTATTCCAGGGTATTACTTTGCATACGGATATCAGTATTGCTTTCTAGAGTTATACTTTTAATGAATAAGCATAAGTCAAAGAATTAAAAACATTTATGTAGCCCTGGCTTGTGTGGCTCAGTGGGCTGAGTGCTAGCTAGCCTACAAATCAAAAGGTCGCTTATGTGTTTCCCCATCAGGGCACATGCCTGACTTGTGGGCCAGGTCCCCAGTAGGGGACATGTGAGAGACAATCACACATTGATGATTCTCTCTCCTTGTTTCTCCCTCCCCCTCTCTAAAAATAAATTTTAAAAAATGTATATAGATACAGAATTAGCACTACCCATGTATAATGCACGTCCTTATTTTTTCCTCAAAAATTCTGGCAAAAAGTACGTATTATACACAGCAAAATATGGTGATTTTGTAAGGCTATAGCTGCCATAGATAGTGATTACTCTGATGGATTTCGGCAAAGAAAATTGAAAGCTGGTAAGATGGCAGCAGAGTAGGAGAATATATTGCACACCTCCTCCCAGAACCAAATTGTAAATAAAACTAAAGAGAGGTCTAGACACCTGAAATAAACTGAAGACTACCTGAAATGGAGCCTTTTAACCAAGGATGGGGGAAAAAATACCATAACCAGTAGGAAGGTTGAGGTCATTCAAAGGGCCTGCCCCTTAGGGCAGTGGGCTGAGGTGGTGGTGCAGCTGTGAGAGCTTCCCCTTGAAAGAAGCGTTGGGGAACATGGACCAGGGTCCCAAACAGAGCACCAGTGCTGGAGTAAGCAGATCACGTAGCAGCTCACAGTGAAGGGCCACAAGGTTTGCCTCTGTTGAGCAGCTGGTGAGGGACCAGAACAGCTTAAGGCAAGGCCACTATTTTGTTTTTTCTTTTAATTTTTAAATGGGCCAACGCACAAGTCTTATGTTTGCAATCACTCACCTTGGACCCAGTGAAGAGAGGCAGCAGGGACTGCAGTCTCACAAGTAGAGTGTGGGATACACAGGGGAGCGATGTGGGGGAGCAACTATAGGGCTTTCTGTGCCAGGATATACCTGGATTCTGCAGCAGCCATCTTGCTTGAGAAGAGTGAGCCCCTCCCAGGGTGATAGGCCTATGGGATATTGCTCAACCCATCCTCCCTCTGAAATCCTGCTCCCTCCACCCTGAAACTTTTTTTTCCGATTATGTAGTTTGGTTTTTTGCTTTGTTTTATGTGGGTTTTCTTTCCTTTTATTATTTATTTCTTCCCATCCTGCATCTTAACCCACATTGAGGAGAGTGCAACACACAGACTCTGGGGATGTCAGAAACAGGCTGTAGGGTGCAGCCATATCATATACTCTCCCAGGAAACAGACTGGTACTTCCCGTTCATGGGAGAGCACTAGAAACACCCTTCTGGTTTCTGGCAGAGCCAAAGCATGGACTCTGGAGATCCCCCCCTGCCGCATATAGGGAAATCATTCTGAAGAGACTCAAACCACTGGCTCAGGGGGTGGGGGAAACACATCTTCCCTGAAGTCTAAAAGGCATCTACCATGGGAGATCCAGGAGTCCCATCCACTGATCTCACCAGAAGCTCTCTCAGAAACAGTCAGGTCTATGATTAGTCTAAAACTGACAGCAGACAAGCAGGCAGAGGCAGACAGATGCAGATTCACTGGTGTCTTTGGTTGTTTGCTGATATGCCCATGTACCTAGTGCTGTTAAAACCCAGGTGTTAAGTACAGATTGACCCATCCAGGGCACAGACAACCCTGGAGGAATCAATCATGAACTCTGGATTCCTGGTAGCTCTGAAAAGGCTGACTAAGGCTAGGCATGGACAACATCGGACCCAGGCTACAGCAGAGACGTATCTAAAAAGAGAATCCAGCAGGCAAGCACCAAACTCTGCTGAGACAAATTCTACTTTGTTCTTTTCATTATTTTTTCCTTTTCATTAGCTTTTTCTATTTTTTCTTTCCTATTTTTATTGTTCTATTTTTCTGTCACATTTTACTTTACTCTTACCAGTGATTACCCCAATGTCCCTTCTTTCCTTATTTGTTATTCTCTTAAGTTGTCCATTTTTTTATTTTCCTCTTTCAATTCATTGTTTGTATTAGTTCTCCACCCTTTCCTCCTCCCATAATCACTTCTCTGTCCATCGGTGCTGACTTAGTCTTTTGCTTTTATTTCCCCCTTTCCCTAATATTCCATTTATATTTCCACTTTTACTATTCTCTGGTATTTTGTCATTGAAATTGCTGTTGTTGTTGGGGGGTTGCTTCTTTTGGTTTCATATTTTGTGTTGTTTTGATTTGTACTGCCAGCACCTGTACCACAGCATACAAGATATGGCATGGATCGAGCCTCTCAGTGAAGACAGCCAGAAGGGATAACCCACCAATAAATAAGCCAATAACAATCAGGACCCAAATACAACAGGATAGCCTACATAACCCACACAAAGCAGCGCACTCCCTGACCCTCTAGATCAGGAGATCAAGGTGTTGGCACCACTGGGTAACACAGGACTCCTACCATATAAGTCTACCCCACAAGATGGGGATTCAAACCATATCTATTCATAACATAGAAACAAATAAAAAGAGGCAGTTAAAATGAGGAGACAAAGAAATGACCTTCCAGATGAAAGAAAAGGAGAAATCCCCACTAAAAGAGCCAAATGAAATTGAGGCAAGCAAATTATCAGACACTGAGTTCCAAGTAATGGTCGTAAGAATGCTCAAGGAACTTAGTGAAAACTACATCAGCATGGAAAAGGACATAAAAACACCAGCAATTTAGAAAACAAGGTAGATAAAAACACCCAGCAAGAGCAACAAAATGAAAAAAAAAATTAAAAAAAAAAAAAGATTTTAAGGGAGCTTTGAAATAACATGAAATGTACCAGTATTCGCATTGTAAGGATACCAGAAGAAAGGGAGCAAGGGATAGAACAATTCCCTAACTTGAAGGAAAAGGTACACAAGTTCAGGAAGCATGGAGTCCCAAACAAGTGAATCCAAAGAGGTCTACACTAAGACACATCACAATTACAATGGCAAAGTAGGGGGAAGGAAGATGACGGTGCAGTAGGAGGGAGCAGATTCACTTCCCCCTACACATGAGAGAAAAACCTGGCCAATTTAGGGAGGAACACAGCAAACAACCATCAGAAACACAGCATATCTGAAAATAAGAGATAGATGGAAATTGTAGCGCACACTGAAAAACCAGACAGTAATGAGAGTACTTCAGAACAATAAGAGCCAAGGGATCAGTGCGGAAACCAGGGCGGCTGAGGACCCAGGCCCGGCGCTCACCAGGCCTGCCACAGGACTCTAGGGACAGAGCCCAGTCAACCACTCCCTGCCCGGCCAAACAAGGTTTCACCAACACAGGGATAAACCTGGTTGCTTGAAGTCTCACAGAGAGGAGTTAAGGTCTCAGTGACAAACACGCTGGGGATGTGAACACCCACACATAGCCCTGGGAGGACTGCATGCTGGAGCTCCTGTGACTGGAGGTGCCCGCACGCCATCGGAGAAGGCTGAGTGGTGATAGGCACCCGTAAGCGACAGCAGATGGCTGCAAGACCATAGGTGCCCGCCTGTGAACAGGGTAGGCACATGCCACGAAGAAGACCCGAGCTCACACCCATAAACTCCACAAAGTACACACTCCCCAGAAGGCTCAGAACATACGACCAAGGCACTGTACGGACAGGTGCCAGACTAGCTCTGGGGACAGTAGCCCAAAGATAACTGAGTACTGAACACTGAGAAAAGCCATAATGTCACCCCTCGGACCTTGCAGCCAGCAAGACCAGAAAAACCAGCTTGGCAAGCCTGAAAACAGCAAGAGTTCTTTGTTTTGGGGGAGGTATTTTTTAAAATAATTTTTTCTTCTTTTTTCATTTTTATTTTTTACCTCTCAACTCCTTTTGCTTCTCATTACTTCTCTCTTGTTTTATTCATTCCTCCTTTCTCTCCCATTTTATCTCTTCTTTACTTTTTACTTCTCTTTCTTCTTTTTTCAATTTTATCTTACTCTTTTCTCTTTTCAAATACCCACGACTGAGACGAAGAAGAAAAAAATAAAAAACCTGGAACTGTGAAAAAAACAGAGTTGGTCCCAAAGAGGGGACATTTCAACAGCTGAGACAATAGAAGCTGTGAACACCAGGATACCCAAACGAGACAGCACCACTGCATCTCACTCTTATATTACCACAGAAGTTCACACCATAAACCCAGGGACACAGAACAAATCAATTTAAGAAACTGAGCCTAACAACAAGAGCCTCACAAACAATGGGAAGACAAAGAAACAATCCCCAAATGGAAGAAAAGGAGGAAGCCCCAGAAAGAATGCTAAATGAAATGGAGGCAACTCAACTATCAGATTTTGAGTTCAAAGCAGTGGTTGTTAAGAAGCTCAATGAGCTCAAAAGCAGCTACCAGAAACTACAATGAAGCTACAATGAACTCACTGAAAACTATATCAACATGAAAAAGGAAATAGAAACTGTTAACAAGGGCCAAGAGGAAATGAAGAATACAATTTCTGAACTGAAGAACACAGTGGAAGAAAAGAAAAGCAGAATCGATGAAGCAGAAGATCGGATCAGTGAGTTGGAGGACAAAGTAGAAAAAAACACCCAGAAAAAGCAAGAAAAGGAAAAGAGGTTCAGAAAGAATGAAGATGGATTAAGAGAAATGCAAGACAATATGAAACATCATAATATCCGTATAATAGGGATACCAGAGGGAGAAGAAGAAGAGCAAAGGATAGAAAACCTACTTGAAAAAGTAATGATGGAAAACTTCCCTAATTTGATGAGAGAAAAAGTCACACAAATCTAGGAATCACGGAGAGTCCCAATCAAGAGGAACCCAAAGAGGCCAACTTGAAGACACATCATAAATAAAATGGCAAAATTCCAAGACAAAGGGAGAATCTTAAAGGCAGCAAGGGAAAAACAAGCAGTAACATACAAGGGAGCCCCGATAAGGTTAGCAGTTGACTTCTCAATGGAAATGCTCCCAGCCAGAAGAGAATGGCAAGAAACATTCCAAGTAATGAGAACCAAAGGACTGCAACCAAGACTACTTTACCCAGCAAGGCTTTCAATCAAGATAGAAGGCCAAATAAGGACCTTCCCACACAAAATAAGTAAAAGAATACACCTCTACCAAACCAGTTCTGAAAGAGATGCTAAAGGGACTGCTTTAAGTAAAGGAAGGAAAAGAGAGAGAGAGAGAAAGAAGAACAAAGGTACAAAAATGGCAATGAATAAGTACCTATCAATAATAACCTTAAACGTAAATGGATTAAATGCTGCTATCAAAAGACATAGAATAGCAGAATCCATAAGAAAGCATGACCCACACATATGCTGCCTACAAGAGAACCACCTCAGGACAAAAGACCTAAACAGACTCAAAGTGAAGGGCTGGAAACAAATTTTCCAAGCAAATGGACAGGGAAAAAAAGGCGGGGTAGCAATACTCGTATCAGACAAAATAGACTTCAAAAGAAGAGCCATAAAGAGAGACCCAGAAGGTAACTTCATAATACTCAAGGGAAGAATCCACCAGACAATATAAACATTGTAAAAATATATGCACCCAACATAGGAGCACCTAAATACACCAAGAAAATCTTAGAGGACTTCAAGAAACATACTGACAGCAACACAATCATAGTAGGGGATTTTAACCCCCCAATGTCAAAAATGGACAGATCTTCCAAACAAAATATCAACAAACATATTGTGGCATTGAACAACACTCTAGATGAAATGGACGTAACTGATATATATAGAGAGCCCTTCCTCCCAAAGAAACTGAATACATACACATTTCAAATGCAGATGGAACATTTTCAAAGATGGACCACGTGATAGGACACAAAACAAGCCTCAACAAATTCAAGAAAACGGAAATCATACCAAGCATCTTCTCTGACCACCTGGGACTGAAACTAGAAACCAACCCCAAAGGGAAAAACCCAAAATCCTCAAAATCATGGAGACTGAATAGCATGCTATTAAACAATGAATGGGTCAAGAATTAAATTAAAGAGGAAATCAAAAAGTTTCTGGAAACAAATGAAAATGAACTTAAAACAACCTAAAACTTATGGGACACAGCTAAGGTAATCCTCAGACGGAAGTTCATAGTGATACAGGCATACCTAAAAAAGATAAAAACATTTCCAACAAACAACTTAACTGTGCGCCTACAAGAACGTGAGGAACAGCAACAAAGACAGCCCAGAGCAAGGAGAAGGAAGGTAATAAGCAAGATCAGAGCAGATTTAAATGATATAGAGAATAAAAGCACAATTCTAAGGACCAATGAATCCAGGAGCTGGTTCTTTGAAAAGATAAACAAAATCCACCAGCCTTTAAGCAGGCTCATTAAGAAAAAAAGAGAGAGGACCCAAATAAACACAATCGGAAACAAAAGAGGGAGATTACAACTGAAACCACAGAAATACAAAGCATGGTAAGAAATTACTATGAAGAACTGTATGCCAAGAAATTTGAAAATCTAGGTGAAATGGAAAAGTTTCTAGAAGAATATAATCCCCCAAAACTCAATGAAGAACAACAGGAAAGCCTAAACAGACCAATAACAGCAGATGAAATTGGAGCAGTAATCAAAAAACTCCTGTCACACAAAAGCCCTGGACCAGAGGTTTTCATAAGAGAATTTTACCAAGTATTTAAGGAAGAGCTAACCCCTTATCCTTCAAAGACTATTCCAAAAAATCCAAAATGATGGAAGACTCCCAAACTCTTCTTGAAGGCAGTATCATCCTAATCCCGAAACCAGATAGACACACTACAAAGAAAGAAAACTTCAGGCCCATATAGCTGATGAACATAGACATTAAAATCCTCAACAACATATTGGCAAACCGCGTCCAACAATACATTAAAAAGATCATACACCATGACCAAGTGGAATTCATCCCAGGAATGCAAGGATGGTTCACATTCGCAAATCAGTGAATGTAATACATCATATAAACAAAAGCAAATACAAAAATCAAATGATCATATCAATAGATGTGGAAAAAAGCGTTTGATAAGGTACAACACCCATTTATGATAAAAGCACTCAGCAAAGTGGGAATAGAAGGTGCATTCCTCAACATAATGAAGGCCATATATGAGAGACCTACAGCCAATATCATACTCAACGGGCAAAAACTAAAATCTTTTCCACTAAGACCAGGAACAAGAAAAGACTGTCCACTTTCACCAGTTTTATTCAACGTAGCAATGAAAGTATTAGCCACAGCAATTAGACAAGAAAAGGAAATAAAAGGCATCCAAGTTGGAAAGGAGGAAACAAAGCTATCATTGTTTGCAGATGACATGATAGTGTATATAGAAAATCCTACAGACTCAGCCAAAAAGCTGCTCGACCTAATAAATGAATTTGGCCAAACAGCCAGATACAAAGTCAATATCCAGAAATCAAAGGCATTTTTGAATACCAACAATGAAACAGCAGAAGTAGAAATCAAGAAAAATTCCCATTCCATATAGCAAAAAGAAAAATAAAATACCTAGGAATAAACCTAACCAAGGAGGTATAAGACCTGTATGCAGAAAACTACACAACACTGAAGAAAGAAATCAAGGAAGACACAAACAAATGGAAATATATACCATGTTCATGGATAGGAAGAATTAACATCATCAAAACGTCCATACTACCCAAAGCATTTTACAGATCGAATGCAACAGCCATTAAAGTACCAATAGCCTATTTCACAGACATAGAACAAACACTTCAAAAATTTATATGGAACCACAAACGACCCCGAATAGCTGCAGCATTTTTGAGAAAGAAGAGCAAAGTAGGAGGGATCACAATACCTGACACCAAACTGTATTACAAGACTACTGTAATCAAAACAGTCTGGTACTGGCATAAAAACAGGCACATGGACCAGTGGAATAGAACAGAGATCCCAGAAATAAACCTAAGTCTCTACAGTCAACTAATATTTGACACAGGGGGCAACAACATAAAATGGAGTAAAAGT
The DNA here is from genome assembly GCA_004027475.1 of Anoura caudifer. Classification (NCBI taxonomy): domain Eukaryota; kingdom Metazoa; phylum Chordata; class Mammalia; order Chiroptera; family Phyllostomidae; genus Anoura; species Anoura caudifer. The sequence continues at coordinate 9,928 of PVKU01005207.1, forward strand.
AGCCTCTTCAACAAGTGGTGTTGGGAGAACTGGACAGCTACATACAAAACAATGAAACTCGAGCACCATCTTACACCATACAGAAAAAAAATTCAGGTGGATAAAAGATTTAAATTTAAGCCATGATACCATTAAAGTCCTAGAGGAGAACATAGGCAGGAAAATCTCAGATATTTCATGCAGCAACATTTTTACTGATATGTCCCCTAAAGCAAGGGATATAAAGAAAAGAATAAACAAATGGGATCTCACTAAAATAAAAAGCTTCTGAACAGCTAAAGAAAACAGTATTAAAATGAAAAGAGAACCAACCGTATGGGAATACATATTTGTCAATGATACATCAGACAAGGATTTGATCTCCAAAATATGTAAAGAACTCACAGGACTCCACTCTAAGACAAGCAAACCAATTAAAAAATGGGCAAAGTACTTGAACAGACACTTCTCCTAAGAGGACATATAGAGGATCCAGAGACACATGAAAAGATGCTCAATATCACTAGCTATCAGAGAAATGCAAATTGAAACCACAATGAGATACCATTTCACACCAGTCAGAATGGCCATCATAAACAAAGCAACAATCAACAAGTGTTGGGGAGGTTGTGGAGAAAAGGGGACCCTAGTGCACTGTTGGTGGGATTGCAGACTGGTACAATCACTATAGAAAGTAGTCCAGAATTTTCTAAGAAAATTAAAAATGGATCTACCTTTGCACCCAGCAATTCCACTGCTAGGATTATATCCTAAGAACCCTGAAACACCAATCCAAAAGAATCTATGCACCCCTATGTTCATGGCAGCACAATTTACAATAGTCAAGTATTGGAGGCAACCTAGGTACCCATGAGTAAATGAATGGATCAAGAAAGTATGGTACATTTACACAATGGAATTCTATGCAGCAGAAAGAAAGGAGGAGCTCCTACCCTTTGGGACAGCATGGATGGAACTAGAGAACATTATACTAAGCGAAATAAGCCAGGAAGTAAAAGACAAATACCATATATTCTCACCTTTAACAGGAATCTAATCAACCAAACAAATAAAGAAGCAAAATAGAACAAAGGACACTGAAATTGAGAACAGGCTGACAGTCACCAGAGGGGAGAGGGGAGGGAATTTCAGGGGAAAAGGGGAAGGGTATGCAGGAACAAGTATAAAGGACACGTGGACAAAAACTAGGGAGGGGTGGAATTGGGAGGGAGGTGCGGAGGGCTGTGGGGGTGAGCTGGGATGGGAGTAAAAGACAGAAAAGTGTACAAGAACAATTAAAATAAAAAGAAAAATAAAAAAAAATTACAGAATTTCTACTAACTGGTTTTGCTATAATTAATTTAAATGTTATTAATTTAATGTTATTTTTGATTATTTGTATATGTAAGACTTCAATTAATTTGTCTTAAAATGTTTATGACTTAGGTGTATATACTAATGGTATATTTCTTTTTTAATTATATTTTATTGATTATGCTAATATAGTTGTCCCATTCCCCCCTTCATTCCCCTCCTCCCTGCACACCCCCTGCCACCTACATTCCCTTTAGTTCATGCCCATGTATCTTAAGTTCTTTAGCTTCTACATTTCCCACACTATTCTTGCTCTCCCCCTATTTTCTACCCACAGTCTGTACTACTTGTTCTATGTACCTTGTCCCCCTCTCTCCTCCTCCCACTCACCTATTGCTAACCCTCCATGTGATCTCCATTTCTGTGTTTCTGCTCCTGTTGTAGTGGTTTGCTTAGTTGGCTTTTGATTTACGTCTGGTTTTTAATACCTGTGAGTTTGCTGTCTTTTTAATGTTCATATTTTTTATCTTCTTTTTTTCTTAGATAAGTCCCTTTAACATTTCATATAATAAGGGCTTGGTGATGATAAACTCCTTTAACTTGACCTTATCTGAGAAGCACTTTATCTTCCCTTCTATTCTAAATGACAGCTTTGCTGGATAGAGCAATTTTGGATGTAGGTCTTTGATTTTTCATGACTTGGAATACCTCTTTCCAGCCCCTTCTTGCCTGGAAGGTCTCTTTTGAGAAATCCGCTGACAGTCTGATTGGAACTCCTTTGTAGGTGACTGTCCCCTTATCCCTTGCTGCTTCTAGAATTCTCTCCTTCATTTTAATCTTCGCTAATGTAATCACGATGTGCCTTGGTGTATTCCTCCTTGGGTCCAACTTCTTTGGGACTCTCTGAGCTTCCTGGACTTCCTAGAAGTCTATTTCCTTTGTCATATTGGGGAAGATCTCCTTTATTATTTGTTCAAATAAGTTTTCCACTGGTGCACCTGGATCTGTCAGTCGCTGCTGCCTGCGTGCCCGTTCCGCACCTCTACTTTTTCGTGCCGTGACTCTGCCCCTCTTACCGGTCTGGATGAATCATTGTTGGACTTCCAAACAGTTTGATTTTCTGAGTTCTGGTTGTTTTCTTGTTTCTAAATCTTTGTTGTCCTTAATTTTGGTTGTGAGAGGAGGCACAGTGTGTCCGCCTACGCCTCCATCTTGACTGGAAGTCCCCTGCTATATTTCTTTAGGGTTAGATCCAGATTTTTCCAGATGTAGACTCCAAATATTACATAATAAAAATGTTAAAATGTTTTAAAAAAGTAAAATACTAATAAATACTATTTTGTAACAATAGAAGAACCTCAGCATTTTTCAAATTTATAAATTAGAGTAACAGTGTTAACTTACTTCTTCAGCAGACATGTGAAATTGTAAAACATTTGGCAAAACACTGCCATATTCCCACCTCAGTGCTCTAATCCGAAGCAATCGGTCATACCTAGAACATTAAGAAGGTATTAGATGGGTTACCAAAACGGATATTAGAAGTTGTTTTGTTCAGGAAAGACTTAAGCCTCAGTACAATCTAAGTATATTATGTGGACTCTATTTGGCTTCTGAAGCAAACAAACCAGTTGTAAGGTCACCTTTGGGACAGTGCAGAAAACATGAATATGGATTGGAAAGAGGTCTTATTTATTAGAGATGCATACTAAAGTATTCAGTGGTAAAATGTCTTGATGCTGTACAGTAGTATAGCATAAATAAATAACATGAAACAAATATGGCAAAACATTCAAAATTGTTACAAACGGCCCTGGCAAGCACACCAAAGGGTTGCAGGTTCCATCCCCAGTCAGGGTGCATGTGGGTGTCAACAAAGGTATGTTTGTTTCTTTTTTCTTTTTCCTTCTTTCTTCTCTTTTCTTCTCTTCTCTTTTTTTTCTCTCTCTCATTCTTTCTCTCTCTCTCTTCCTCTCCCCCCCCCCCTAAAATCAATACACATATCTTTGGGTGAGAATTAAAATAAAATTGTTACACCATGTATCATGGTTCCATGGGATTTCATAACACTATTGTCTCTAGTTTTATGAATATTATAATTTTTCATGATAAAAAGTTTTAAAACAAAAAATAATTTGGAATGTTTATAAAGAGACAAATCTAAGAATTTGTTTTCATTTGAAAAGATTAATTAGGAAACCACATGAAAAATGATCCATTGTTCCCTGACATCCCCAAGCAAAAACTGAGAGGCTTACAGGTATGCTATAATGCAGCGTCGGTTTCTTAGCAAAGAACAGTGTCGAAATTTGATGGTTGGTATCAAATCACTTCGTCCACCTGACTTTGCTTCATTTCTAGTAACAATTGAATAGGAAAAGAACAAATATGTATATTTGAGTATAAATAAAATTTTCAAAATCAACTAACAACTGACTTACATTCTTGTTTTTTATTATCAGCAGTTAACCTAAGCAAATAGTCATAGTCTGTACTTCAGAGCTTCTATGAATATGTTAAAAGAGAAAAAAAGCCAAATAATTTGCCTAAGATTATCATGCTGTGATCATTTCATTTAACCATTCAGTACTTTGCATTTTTGTACACTGACTAATCTCCATTATTTCCAAAAGACAGAAACTGTTTACTCACTTTTTGGAATTCCTTTATCATGCTAGGATAAGAGACAAACCTAACGTCATGGTTCCTTAGATTATGGTCCTATATCATGTTTTTATTCTATACAGTACTCCTCATTATAATAAAGTAGAAAACAGAAGTTGAAATGGTCCTTCACTCATCCAACAAATATTTGTTGATCTTCAACAAATACACATGTACTGTACTTCAGTGTTCTTCACACAGACAATTTTGATTCTACCCTATATATGTCCTTAGATATAAAACATTGTAAAACCAGATATACAATTATTTAATGGGTATAGAATGTCAGTATAACAAAATGAGAAGTTATAAAGATGGATGGTGGTAATAGTTGCACAATATAAGAATGTATTAATAATATTGAACTGTACATTTAGAAATGGTTAAGATGGCAAATGTTGTATTATGCATATTTTACTACAATTTTAAATATTGGGGAAAAAACTAAAACCAAATATACAGAAAAAATAAAAATCTACTTGGAAGTTTTTTAAAAAAACACAAAATACCTGGCTGGTATGGCTCAGTGGATTGAGTGTCAACCTGTGAACCAAAGGGTGGCTGATTCGATTCCCTGTCAGGGCACATGCCTGGGCTGTGGGCCAGGTCCCTAGTCAGGGGTGTGCAAGAGGCAACCATACATTAGTATTTCTCTCCTTCCTTTCTCCTCTCTCTAAAAATAAATAAATAAATAAATAAAACCTAAAAAAGCACACACAAAAAAACGAAACCAGGTAAATACAAAAAGGATTCCTTCACAAAGTGCATGTTGAAGGCCCTGAAAAACATATGTCCCACCCAATCACGTCTTTTAGATATAGTCTACATACTTCTGCCGCTCTCTGAAAGTCAGATTTATTCTCCATTGTTTACAATGTGCTCTGAACTATAAAATAATAGTACAAATAAAATGCACCTAACATAACATCAGAGTGCTTTATTAAGTACATAAGGACTTCCTAAAAAATTCACATTTGCACATGAGTAATTTAAAAGAAATAGATTTTTCATTTAATACATATTAAATAGATTTCTTTTGACAAATAATTATAATCAGAAATTGGTAATAGTGATTGTCCCCCTATAAAGAAACTAGGAGGATAGGAAACAAAATTTTGGATTATGAATTTGCAAAGGGCACAAATACAGGGAATACAGGAAAATCCTTCCCTTACTGGCTAGGGCCTATTAAGCCACCTCTCTGTTCACTTTTTACCTAGTCCAAGTCACCTCTGCTGCCACCTGTATAACCAGCGTGCCTCTATTTCCCCTCAACTCCTCCATCCACTGTCCACACAGTAGACAGTGTGATCATTTAAAACACAAATGTGGCACACCTGCCCCACGCATTTAAAAATCATAGCTGGTGTCACGCTTTGGCTGCTTACTAAGCTTCAGTCACACTGACCTTCTTTAAGTGTTAGTTTCCCTGAGTGCCCCACCCTCTTTCATGACTCAGGGAATTTGTGTATGCTGTTCCTTCCACCTAGACTGTTCTCTGTCCACAATTACTACCTTGTTAAAAACCTGCTTCTCCTTCAGGCCTCAGCTGACATTCCCCTTCCTTGGAGAGGACTTCCTGATTCCTTGATCTAGTTACAGCTTCATTATTCTCTGTCCTAGCATGCTGTTGTGTTTCTTTAGAGCATGAATCCCAGTTTGGTTTATCTGTATTCTGCATTAGACTGTGAAGGCCATAAAGTGACAGAAACCTTGACTACTGTGTTTACAATTAAAATACCAGAGCCATTTATCAGCACATAAATGTTTAGTCCACATTTGTTGAATGAACAAATGGAGTTTAGCACTTTACATTTGCCTTACATTTACCACAAACCTATTGTTCTTCATGTCTTCATTCCATCTATAGACTTTTCTGTATCCATCCTTAAACACTGTAGTTGAAAATGTTCCTGTTGTTCTGTAAGCTCCACCAATTTTATTAGCATACTGATTTCTATATCCAAGTAACTGATAAAAACATTGTGCCTTATAAGGCCAAAGATGAAACCTCATGACACAGATTTTCTCTCTAGGTGGACTTCTAGAGACGTTAGATTAACTTCTCTCTAGGCTGAGATCTGAATACTTCAACTATGATCTAGAAGTTGGTATCTGTAAGACTCCTTTGTGTCTTACTCTTCACCAAATTACAGGGATCTATGAAGTTTGTTATACAGCTCAAATTCTCCATTGTGTCAACTACTATGCTTAGCTCTAAATATTCTATAAATCTAGAGCTCTCTCACCTCCAACCTGTATCCTTTTGTAGCACTAGTACTCAACCAACTCCAATCAAGCTATTGGAAATCACCACTGCTCCTGCTAAATTTACATATTGCTTGTTCTGTCATCAATGCAGTAAGGTATACATAAATGAAAACAAGCAGTGGAAATTATATATTTCACTTTATTAGAGTTTTTATTTGCTTATATCTCACCTCTTTTAGGTCTACCTTAATATCTTTCAAGTCATATCGGTCAAATGACAAATGTTTACTTAGCATCTTCCATATGCCAAATGCTACTTGAATCCCTATAGATATAACTGTGATCAACATAACCCCTTTGGTTCTGTACACCTAGAGTATAATCAGGCTCAAAGAGATTTTAAAAACAGAAAAAAAAATCCAAAAACTGATGTAAGATTATCTGATTTCAATATCAGTTTTTAAACTTTTTTAAAGTATGAATCTTATCAAAACTTACACATCAGACTGGTTTTGTTCATATAAAGTTTTCATCTCCTCCAGAATCTGCCTGACTCCATCCTCCTAGAATATACAAAATGGTATTGATCCACATTCATTAATTTCCCCCACCAAGTCAGTAGCAACATTCTGCCTATACTGTGTTTATCTTTGATTTACATATCTTATTAAAAAGCAATAGTCCTTTCACACCTACTATAAGTGTTGGTGAGAATGGAGAGAAATTGGGACCCTTATACATTGCAGTAAGAATGTAAAATGGTGTAGCGCTGTGGAAAAAAGTCTAATGGTTCCTGAAAAAGATTAACATATTGCCATATTATCTAGCAATTCCACTCCTAAACATATACTCAAGATAATTAAAAATATATGTTCTTAAAAAACATGTACACACACAATAATGTGAGTGTACTTAATATCACTGAACTGTATGCTTAAAATGATTAAAATGGTAAATTAAAAAAAAAAAAAAAAAAAAAAAAAACATGTACACAAATCTCCAAAGCAGCATTATTCACAATAGTTAAAAAGTACAAACAGCCCTGGCTGGCATGGCTCAGTGGATTGAGTGTGGGCCTGTGAACCAAAGGGTCGCTAGTCCAATTCCCAGTCAGGGCACACGCCTGGGTTGCAGGCCAGGTCCCTAGTCGGGGTCCCACGAGAGGCAACCAAACATTGATGTTTCTCTCCCTCTCTTTCTCCCTCCCTTCCCCTCTGTCTAAAAATAAATAAATATACTCTTTAAAAATTAAAAAGGGGGGGAAAGAACCCAAATGTCTATCCCCTGATGAACCAATAAACCAAATATGGTATACCCATTTGATGGACTATTTGGCCATAAAAAGCAATGTAGTACTGATACACACATCAGCATGGATGAACTGTGAAAACATTATGCTAAGTGAAACAAACCTGACACAAAGGACAAATACTATATGAGTCCACTTATCTGAAATATCCAGAATATGCAAATTCATAGAGACAGAAAGTAGATTAGGGCCTGGGGGGAGATACAAATGGGAAGTTACTGCTTAATGGTTACAGAGTTTCTGTTCAGGGTGATGAAAATGTTTTGAATATATGGTTGACAATTATACAACAACATGAATATAATTAATGTTACTGAAGTATATATTTAAAATGGTTAAAATGTAACTTTTGTTATGTATATTTCACCACAATAAAAAAGAAATCAGGAGACCTGATTTCAAGGTGATCAAGGGGTCACCAGTTCGATTCCCAGTCTAGGGCACATACCAGGGGTGCATGCCAGGCCCCCAGTTGGGGGTGCATGAGAGGAAACCATACATTGCTGTTTCTCTCCCTCTCTGTCTCCTTCTCTTCCCCTCTCTAAAATCTTAAAAAAAAATCAGGAAAAAAACAATAAAAAGTATTACTGATTACACAACCAACACACTGATTAAGACAATCTTGAATACAATGTACTGAACAAAATAAGTGAGACACAAAGGAATACCTACTGTATGATTCTAACTGGCCTTTTATGGAAGTTTGCAACTCATGGCACACTCAATGCAGAAATATGTAAAAACCAATACAATGTGTAGCTATGAAAAAGTGAATATATGGTTGCCTAAGGTTATAGGTGGGAGGTAGCTACAAAAGGGAAAAAAACGAACCCTTGGGGTGACAGAAATCTTTTTTAGACTTTTTTTAAAGGTTTTTTTTTTTTTCCCCCCAGAGGGGAAGGGAAAGAGAAAGAGAGGGAAAGAAACATCAGTTGGTTGCTGCTTGCAGGCCTCCAACCAGGGACCTGGCCCACAACCCAGGCATGTGCCCTAACCAGGAATCTAACCAGTGACCTTTCCATTCACAGACCAGCATTCAGTCCACTGAGCCACACCAGTACAGGGAAGGTAACAGAAATCTTGATTGGGGTGCTGGTTATAAGGATGTATATATTTGTCAAAACTCAAAAATCTGTTCAAATGTATATTTGTTGTATATAAATTATACTTCAATAAACTGATGACAAAAAAATCAATAGTCCTACAGAAGAAATAAAGCATGACAAAAGTAAATAATTTATTATTTACTGAAAAATGAACTTAATGGTTACTATAAAAAAAAAAAAGGAAGTGTTTTGGTTTGTACTGCAAGAATAGAAAGGCCAAAGGAGTTTTTCTATTATCCACCCTGGGGCAATTTTTTCAAATTTGATAATGTACTTGGAAGGATAAAAAGATTAGTATTCTGAGATTCATAAATGTTACACAACAGGTCTGTTAACAATCCAAAAATAAGTGACCCATCTATTTTCCCATTCTACTTTTAGGACCAAAATATATGCATTAGCAAAAATGCTTTGGCATTACTGGTACAATTACAAGTCACCTAGTTAACCCTGCTCAAATACAGGAAAAGATGAAATTCCTGATGAAAAATGTAAGCATGATTTCTACCTTCCCTTTCATCAGCTGGTTCAAAAAAGATAATGAAAAAAACTCATTTATTAGAATTCAGTTAAATATACTTTTTATCAGCAAATATTATTTTTAAGAAATAATTTAAACTGTTACACAACAGATCTTCAAAAGACAAGTGTAAAATAATTTTGTAAAGATGCATCATCTTTCAGATTTAGATCTATAGTGAGAACTGAATGCATTATGTGCCCCCACCTCAGGCTGTAAAAGTCCCTGGAGCCCAAGATAATTTCCCTTAAAACTCACTTATCAGTTCTAAATGTAGGAAGTGGGTAACCATTTCAATTTGCTAAACACAGGACCTAACCATGAGAGATTCTGGAATGAACAAGACAGAGTGTCTGCACTACATCCATTGACTATTATCTCACTCAAAACGATGGTTCTTGAAAGTCATGGGCCTATTGGCCCTCAGATCATAAGATCAATTCTTGGTCTGACCCTGCTCAGTTGTGTCAGAGTGACAAACTTCCACAGGTTGAGTCTTCCCAGGCTGCCGAGTCACCTGAAAAAGGTGGGTTTGTCAGTGGAAGACATGAATCCAACAGAAGGTGCAAAAGGTTCTCCACCAAACTAAGACATAGAAGAGGGGGTGATTTCATAACTTCTTGGTCCTGCTCGCCAGAAGTAGTAAAGCAACACTTAACCTACACACCTCTGCATTCCATCATCTCTACTGAACTTCCCACTGCTGTTTCCTAACTTTTGTCCTGAAGTTAAAACAGCAGACTGGAATCTACACCCGTGTTAAAAGTGAGGCTCTTCCTCCAGTATACTGCAAGTTCAGACAATTCCCTTCACTTGACCCTAATTTCTCTCGGCTGTTTCCTCATCTCCAAAATGAGCTAATATTCAGACTAGGTGCTCTTTAATCTTCAAAACAAAACTCACCTTCCCCAAAACAGTCTCTCTTCTGAACTCCAAAGTTATATACTCAACTACCTGAAAGAGAAGCTTCTCGAGATGCCCTAATTCCTTCCCCTCATTTGTTACCCACCCCATTTCCACCCCTGTTCTAAAAATTACAAATCTTATTTGTCTCAAGTTACTAAAACCCAAATACTGATTCCAGGGACCACCAACTGGACAGTTTGGAGCACACAAATCTCTTACCAGTCCCTTATGACCACCCATAACCATCTCTCTGCCTCCATTCTTTCTTCTTTCCAATCAATTCCCCACAGTGCTGCCATAGATACCTCAAAAAACAAAAAATTACCTAATCACTCCCTTGTCTAAAATCCTTTACCAGTTTCCAAATGCGAATACCAAAACTCTCTTAGACCTAGAATCCACCTTCATAGTTTCCGCACACACCATTAGTCACCCTTCCATGAGACTATGTGTCTCTGTGGTCTGCTATATCCTTTGGCTTGGGATGCCTCACTTCCTTTCCACACTCCCTTCTCAGAGTGGTGACCTTATCCATCTAGGAATGGCTCAAAAGCCCCCACCTCTAGATGGAATGGCTCAAAATCCCCCACCTCTACCTCAGCTCATCATGGATTTTTCTTTTGTGTTCCTCTTTCATACCTACTTTGTATAACTTGACATGTTGCATTCTACAGGGTTGGCCAACAAGTCAATAAAGTTTTTTCCATAAAATGAAAGGCATATTCTTCATTTTCACCAATATTTTATTGATTTGGATATTTTGAGTATGTCAGCTATCTCCCATGTTGTATAATGTTGACTGTTCTCAATTAATGTCTCAATTTGACTGCTATCAACTTCAACTGGTCTACCCAACTGTGGAGCATTGTTCAGCAAGAAATCTACAACATAGTACATGGAAAGCTACTTTCACAAGTTCAATCAGTCACAGCACCTTCTCCATATGCTCCACAAATCTTTTGCATTTCAGTTGTGTTTTTACCTTTGCTGAAATAATAAAGCATAATATGCTGAAAATGTTGCGTAGTTTCTTCCATCCTCAACATTAAAATGGCTACATAAAAATTCACCAATTTTGAGTTTTTAAATGCACACTGATATAAAAGCTGTCACAATCCAATCTAACAAAATTGTTTTGAATGAAGTTAAAGACAACTAAGTGCTACTAGAGCCATCTTACTGAAAAAATGAAATGAACTTCTTGGCTAACCCAATATTACTTATTTCATGCCTCTCTCCCAGCAGAACATGCCAAGGCAACCACATAATGGCTGCCTATAAGAAATATAGCCTCATATAGAATTTAGAGTGCAGGTCTGAAGCCAGATTACCAGTGTCTAAATCCTTAGCTTTACTTGTTACTGGCTGTCACCATAATCTCCCCAAGTCTCCACATATAGGGCTAGAAAAAATGGAAAACAACAGTTTAAACCTCAGAGGATTATTTATGAGGACAAGAAATAATACAGGTCAAGTGTTTAGCACTCTGATTGGGGTAATAACAATAAAAAAATAAGAAAAATCCTAACAGTGATTAGTAGCAGCAGCAGTGGTAAAAAGGCTTAGTCATTACTGTGTGAAGTATTGTTCAGAGAACCTGAGGTACACCTTCTTACGGAGCCCTCACTACAATAAGAATAGCGTACTATTATTATCATCATCCCATTTTTGCAAAAATGGAGGAAACATAAAGTTTGAGTAACTGACCCAAAGTAACACAACAGGGCCAGAATCCCCAGCTTGGCTCCAGAGGCCTAGCTTTTGTCGGAGTACACAACATGTGCTGGGTTATCAAGCAACAGAAAAATCTTTTGTTAAGCAAAGGAACAGCAATAAAGTTACAGATGAGAAGACTCTAACGTAAATATATGAAGAAATGCACCAAATTGAGTGAAGTAAGAACGAAGTCTTTCTTTTTCTTCCTGTACTTCGTCCTGGTTCCAGAATTTTTATGCCCGACTTTGGAGTTGACTCCTTGAGAAAGAAAACACTCCAGGGGAAGGGTAAGAGAAAACCTAGAGGGCGCCGCCCCTCCCTGCTCTTAGACCAGACCCCAACACACCCATCCAGTCCACCCGGTTCCCCCCATCCTCCTCACATTGAATGCCAGCAGCTGTCCTTGGGGTGCGCGGTGCAGCTCGCGCACCATCTCCATGGCTCTGTTGCAGAACATGGCGGAGGTAACCCAGTCCCGTGGCCTTCTAAACCACCCGCTCTCAAGCCACACAGCGTCGTAGGGTTCACGCGGCAACTTTCAGGTTCTACGGTGCCGGTTCCTACAGCTCTGGATCATCCTCTGCGCCAGCACTGCACTTTGGCGCCAAACACTCCCAGCCAATAGGAACACACCGCTGGGTCTCAGGACCTACGGCGTCCGTAAAAGGACATCAACCGCCGCTGCTCACTTCTTGTTAGAAATGAAGGTGTTCTTCCCTAGGGTAGGCCTCTGCAACTAGGGGAGAATTGACAGATCTCCGTTGGAGCCTGCAAATTGAGCTGATTCGTTTTTCAAATTACCAGGCGGCTAAACTATCAACTTTGCGCGTTGCATAGCTCAACGTGAATGCATGTTTGTCAACTTCCTTTTTCCATATGATTCATTCATTTTCGTTTCGGTTCAAAGAGGTGTGCACTTCAAGGTTAAGAAAAGCCCAGAAACTCTGTGTACATTAACGTTAGGACGCAGCATTTCGTTTGTTTAGCTTTGCAGCGTGGGTGGTTTTATAGAAAAGGAAACCAACTTTTATTGGGCATCTCCTGTGTGGTAGGGACTATGACAGATATTTCATTTAATGATCAGGATTAACCAATCCTAAGGTAGTTTTTAAGGCTCTTGGTATTGATTAGGAAACAGAAGTTAGATAATTTGCCTAAGGTCATGCAGACCCTGTATCTAAGCTTTCAACTCCACAGTTCCACCTTTGATGTTAAAGTAGTCATTTTAAAATATTTGTGAAATAGCTCTCAAGGTCCACAGGAAGGGGAAAATGCTAGATTAATACCAATTCACAGAGCTATATTCTTGCTTACATGATTATGGAAATTTTCATAAACATAGAATAAAAGGTAGTGGTTACTGTTATAGGAAATTCATTTTATGTGGTCATTTTTTTTAAATGCCACGTTTTTTAAAAAGCAGTATTACTTGGATTCATTCTAACTAACCTGAGAAACTGTATCCTCTTTTGCAAATATACAGTGGATGTGTGATAAGAGAAATAAGTATGGGAAGTGACATTTAGCTAAGTATTTTCGTTAAACACACAGCTCTACGTTGACCCATACTACAGGATATGGATCCAAAGATCAACAGCATCCACAGCTTTCCTTTGCCATAAATCTTTCTTAATTTTGAACCCCAGGCCTGAGATTCACTTCCTCACCTATAAAGTGAGAATAATAGTATCCACTTTTGAGGGGCTGTGATGATTCTTTATTCTTTCAGCAAATATTTATGAAGTGACTATTATGTAGTTGATATTGTTCTAGACACTGAATATAAAGCAGTGAACAAAGTCCTTGCTCTAGTCAACATTCTGGTGTGGGAAAGCAGCAACACACAAGTAGAAAATACATTGATAAATATATTAGTGAAAAGCATTAAAAATTATGTCAAAGAAGGTGAACAGAGTGATGGTGAGAGGGCCTGAGGGTTTTGAGTTAATGTTTAGAGAAGGTACAGACCTGAAGTAGGAAAGGAATAAGCCATGGATATGGTGCCATTAGGAGGGCCGAAAATTCCAGGCATCAAGAATGCAGTGCAAAGGCCCCAAGGAAGGTTGTGGGATGGCTGGCATACATGCTACCCACACCCTTCCTGGGGGCCTCTGTATCAGCAAGGAGGCAGTGATGTTGGAGCAGGGTGAGTGAGGAAGAGGCTAGTGGCTGAGACCAGATCAAGGACTAGAGACTCTTTCAGAAGCTCTTGGTTTTATTTCCAGTGAGATAAGAGAGCCATTGAAATTCTGAGCAAAGAAGTGATAGATCTGGATCTAGGTTTTTAAAAAGGCCTCTGAAAAAGCTGAGTTAAGTAGACAGAAGTGAGGCAAAAGTGGGGCCAGGAGACTACTTAGGCTACTAAAATAGACCAAGTGAGAAATGATGGCAGCTTGGCAAAGGTGGTAAGAAGTGAGTGGATCCTGGACAGATTTTGAAATGAGATCCAACAAGTCTTGGGGATATACCTGCTGTGGCAAAAGAATGGAGGAATCAAGGATGGCCCCAGGGTTTAACCTGAGGAACTGCAATGATGGCCTCATCATCCCCACTGCCACCCCAACCTGAAGTGGAAAAAAGTTATGACGGAACTGAGGGTGGAAGAAGAGTTGGGAGCTCAGCTTTGAACATAATTTAAGGTGCCTGTAGAATATGAACTAGAGATACAAATGTAGGTGTCACCATTTGGGGTTGGCATTTAAAACCTGGATAAGAGCACTCAGAATGTAAGTGTTAACCACGAGTTGAGAACTATATAGTAGGCAAGGCCTAGTATCAGCAAGGACACAATCTCTTCTCTCTAGCCCCTCTCCCCTAGCTTTTTCATTTTTCCATTAAAAAGGATTCAATGAGTATTAGAATAAAAAAATTATTTATAGTTTAGCTGCTGGATTCCCAAACCCCAGTATGTGTTGCTATATCACTTTAAAGAATTTACCATTTTAATTCCAAAAGTATGTTTGAACAAATATGAATGTTGGTTGTGGTATTTAGTAATATGGTCAATTAAACTGTTTCATAATTTCTAAGTATCACTACAAAGTTAATATAAGGAGCTATTGAATTTCTTAAGGTATTTCTAATTGATCTTAAATTATCAGTTGCCAATAGTTTTTACTGACACAAATGTTGATTTGTTACTTTTTCTTTTTATTTTTTTAAAGATTTTATTTATTTATTGAGAAGGAAGGAAGTGAGAAAGAGTGGGAGAGACATTGATGCGTGAGAGAGATATCGATTGGTTACCTCCCGCATGCCCCCAACTGGGGATCTGGACCACAAACCCAAGCCTGGGCCCTGACTGGGAATCCAACCGGTGGTGACCTTTTGGTTCACAGGCTGGCACTCAATCCGCTGAACCACACCAGCCAGGGCTCTTTTTGTTTTTATAATCCTCTATATGGACATTTCCAGGGGGTGATCCAGATTGGATTTCCAGCATGTAGACGGAAATGGGCCACGTATAAACCTGACAAGCTCAGGTGAAGCCTGGGTGATGGCTTTATAAACTCAGAGTCCTAAAGTAACCACATAGGATGGTCTGAAATTAAAACTGAAAGCAGGGAGTCATGTCATAGGCTAGAATCTTTCCCAACAAGTCAATCTTTTACCTTAACTGAGTGTCTACTTTCTTCATTTAAGATAACATACCTTTGGAACGTCAGAGTAATTTTCCTTTTTTCGGACCCATGAAAGCAAAGGCACCAATCTGGGGAGATTACAAATCCCCTCATTGTTACTATTTATTATTAACTATCCTGTATTCCACCTGCATAAAAGAAATATGTGTCTACCATGTTACCTTTTATCCAATATCAGAGGTTTGTCCCAGTTTGCTTTCTCCTTCCTCTTTAATTACCAATAGATTACATGTAATCTACTTACATTTTCTCTTTTGATTGTAATGTATAAAATAAGGTGCATAACTATCATTCTTTGGAGCATTTTCTCAACTTGTTGAGGTTTTGCTTCCCAGCAATTGTCAGGTTGGCTCAAATAAACTCAACAATTCTTTACAGGTTTGAACGTTTCTTAAGTGGACGAACCTTAGGGGAAAGTCAGAAAGCCCGGGGTGGGAGTAAAGGGAAACCAACTTTCCATTGTAGCCTGGACGTGCACTCACTTTCTGGGCAGCTTCCTTTCCGGTTCAGGCCACTGATCTGTGAGACAACGGTGAGTACGCAGGCAATGGAGACCCCCAACCCAAGAAGCAGCCCAGACCCCATGGAGAGTCAGCCACCTAGCCTTGCCCTGACCATAACGCTGATGTGGTTATGCCCGCCCTTCTCCAAGATGGCTTCCGATCGGCGCCGGGGATTCTGGGTGCGCTCCAGGAGGAGCCAGGGCGGAGGCGGACGCTGATTGGCCTGCGAGTGTCCGTAGCTGCCGAGGTTTTGGGCTGCAATGTGAGAGATATCGGGCCCCCGGAGGCGTCGTCTCTGAACTGCGGCGACTGCGGCGAGGGTGGCGCGGACTTACGGCCGGGGGGGCTCCTTAGGTGGCCGGCCGTGTGGGCCGCGGGATGAGGAAGCGTACCGACACCGTCGCCTCCGAGCATGAACGCTGCGTCGCCTTGGGCTCGTCCTCACCGGGCTCGACTGCCGCGGTACTGGACGCAGACTGCCGCCTGAAGCGCAACTTGCGCCTGGCTGGCAAGGGGCCGGCTGAGTCGCACTGCACCGCGGACGAGGGCATGAAGCGAGCGCTAGGCAGGTGAGGTGAGGGGCGGACCTGGCCCTCAAGCCACCCCTAAACCTCCCACGCTGTCCATAAGTTTCCTGCCTGCGCGAGAGTCCCACACCTACCCTCCATTCTTCCGGAGTCCTCTTCCCACCTCGGCACGCCCTCCCCTCTCCTGTCTCTGACCCCCGCATCCCTTCCCTAGGTCCCTACCCGCATGAGCAACCCTTCCCGCCCCCTCACAACCCTGATGTGCTGTTCTGCCCCCCACCCACCCAGCACTCCAAATCGAGCCCCTCATACACTTTCCCTGGTGAGCCTGTACGAGCTTACCAGGGAAAGCAGTGGACTGGACAGCATCTCACAGAGAGAGAGAGCGGCAAGGAAATCACGACTCCACGTGGCAGAGTAGGGGGATAGGGTGGGAGTAGGCGCCAGATCCTGAGAGCTATGACTCTACGCAAATCTCCTCCGCGTTGGACCCAACCCAGTGCCCCTCTCACTAGGTTGGCTTGTACCGAAGCTGACCGGTACCGGGTTTCTCATTTCGGGAATTCTTCTAAGGTAAGTAGTTGGCAAAAGTGGCATGGTTTGCTCAGAACTGCCAGACCTTTGGGGAAAAGTTAAATGGGCTGCTTGTGTCCAAGAGAAAGAAAGGGTGCACCGCATCCTCAGCTGTTGGAGGGAAACCTGTCGTTCCCTCTGCGGTTGGCTCCTGGTGCTTGAAATTTGTCCGCTTGAGTTGTCTCCTTGGAAATCTTCGTAATGTCGAGAAATCATTTGTGTTCTCCCTTCGCGCCGTAGATGAATACGTTTATGTAAAAGTGATTTCAATATTGAGGTAGGAGCATATTTCACCTGGCCAAATTTCTGCCCCATAAGCTGGTTTCTAAATTATTTGGCTGTTTGTAGAACATGTCATTCATGGCAGTTTTGAAGTCCTGATGTTTCGTGGTGTTGGAAGAAGTTAGTGTGTTATCAGGTAGTATAACAGTTTTTGCCCTTAAGGTAAACTGGAATGCCTTTAACTGACACCGGCCACTTCAGTGTAAAATATTTGTCCAGCTAAGCCTAAAATATCAATTGTCTAAAAGATCATTAAATTTAAAATATGAATATTTGGGTAAATGAGAACATTTTTTAAAGTGCCTCCCAGAGGGCAAGGACCAACAATATTTTTGTTTTTGTATAAAATTATCTAGCAACTGATATCTTTTGTGAAACTAATGTCTTATCTTTTTGTGGAAAGGTTTATCTGCATTAAAAAATGATGATGACCTTTAATGCACTTTTACTAACAGGCTTGACATAACATTTAGATAGATTGGGAAATTTTCTTCCTTTAAAGAAAATCAAGTTGTGATGCACCGTAATGTTTGGAGAAACAATGCTGGCCTGACACCTTCCTTGAAAGATGTACTGTGTTAAAAGGATTTGATTATTTTTGTCTTTGTATGGGGGACAAAGAGAGACATTCAAGTGGTGTTCATATCCCTTGGATAAACAAAAGACTGTTAGTGTAATAAAAAGAAAAGGACAGAAAGGCCAAATTTGTATGTTATACCATGGTTTCCTTCCCTATTGCCTGTAACTCTCCTGGACATTCTCTTTCTTTGTTTTTTCCAGTATCCAGGTCTCTGCTCAAATGTCACATCCTCAGAGAGGCCTTCCCAGACCAGCATATCCCAAATAGCCTTCATGCAACCCCTAACCCCTTGTTCTGTTTATTTTTTCTTCATTGCATTTATCCCTTACCTGGCTTGATTTGCTTTATGGGTTGTCTCTTCGCCCACAAGAATGGAAGCACCATGAGAGCAGGAACATTGTTTTTTCCACCTCTAGTTTTCAGTGCCTGGAACATAGTAGGTGGGAGAAAATACTTATTGAATGAATGACTATGATAAATTTCTAGAAGTTGAATTGCTGGACCAAGAAGTGTGTGTTAACTTTGAAAGGTAATGCCAGAATGCCCTCCAAAGAAGTTGTGGTGATTTGTAACTTCCCGTAGCAGTGTCAGCTGCCTCCCCAAATATTGAATAGTACCAGATATTTTTATCTTTTCTATTTGATTGATGAAAATGACATCTAATTTGTAGCTTTAATTTGTATTTCTTTATTGTGAGGTGGCAATTTTTCTGTGCTTTTATAATTATATGACTTTAGGATTATTTATATCTTTCAAAACCTTTCTTTGTTTGGGGTCTTTGAGCACATTTCTTTCTTTTTTAAAAAAATGTTATTTATTTACTTTTAGAGAGAGAGGAAGGGAGGGAGAAATAGAGGGAGAGAAACATCGATAGGTTATCTCTTGCACACCCCTGACTGGGGCCCTGACCTGCAACGCAGGCATGTGTCCTGACAGGATGGAACTAGCAACCTTTCAGTTTGCAGGCTAGCCCTCAATCCACTGAGCTACACCAACCAGGACTCTTTTAACTCTCTATTGTGTACATGTTCAAATATGCAAAAGCAGAGAAGATGATAATGAACCTCCATGTATCACTCACTTCAACAGTTTTCCATATTTTGCCTATCTTGAATCATCTATCCCATCCTCCCTCCATTTTTTTACAGTGTGGGAGACTAGACTTTTGAAATAAATGATTTCATCCATAAATATTTCATGATATGTCTTGAACAAATACGGACTTTCTGAAATATGTAACCCCAATGCTATTATCATATTTATCAAAATTAATAGCATTATCTGTAATTAATATCTAATATCCAGTCTACATACACTTCCCCAATTGTCTCAGAAATGTCTTAAGTTGGTTTGTTTTAAAATCCTGTACATTTCTTAAATTTAGTCCTAGTTGTTTTATTTTTTGTTGTGATTTAAAATAGGATCCTATCTTGTTACTTACTATTTGTTGTTATATTTAATAATTTTATAATCAGCAATTTATATCATCTTAATTTGTAATAGTTTTTGCAGTTGATTCTCTTGGATTTTCCAGGTATATTATCTTGCTGGCTGCAAATAATAAGAATTTTGCCCCTTGTTTTCTGATTTATATTTCTCTTTTTTTGTTGCATTGTATTTCCAGAACAAGGTTAAATAATAGAGATGGTACTGGGTACCTTTGTCTTATCCCTGACTATAATGAGAATGCTTTTAGTGATTTGTTGAATTGTATCAAATGATGTTTTAGCATCTGTGAAATTATCGTATAGATTTTCTCCCTTGATCTCAGTTATAGTTATAGACTTTATACTACAGAATCATCATTACTGAGTGAACAGTGATAACTCTGTTAGTGTTTAGTCAGTTACATTCTATTTAATTTGCTTGTCAATTTAACACCAGTATTTGTGAGGCTAGTCTTTAATTTTCTTTTTTTCTTTCTTTTTCTTATTTTTAGATAGAATGGAAAGGAAGGAGACAGAAAGGGGGAGAAACATCACTGTCTGGTTGCCTCTCGCAGTCCCCCACTGGGGACCTGGCCTGCAACCCAGGCATGTGCTCTAGTCTGGGAATCAAACTGGTGACTTTTTGATTTATAGGCCAGCACTCAATCACTGAGCCACACCAGCCAGGGCTAATTTTCTTTTTTATGCCATCTTTATCAAGTTATTTTAAGTGTTTTCTGTAGCTTTATTAAAAAAACTTTTTCTTTAGCTGGTTTACTTTTGAAATGATCTGTTTCTTTACATTTTGATAGAATTTCCCTATAAAACTATCTAAGCCTGTTATTTTTTAGAATACAGCACTTTAATTATTACAGTTTCTTACATTTATTATCTCTTTCTGGGTTCAGTTTTGGTGATTTATATGTTCATAGAAAATTGTTCATTATATCCAGATTTACCTCTCTACCTAAGGCTGTTTCCCTAGTTTTGTTCCCCATTTTGTATATGGTTCCCCCCACCACTTCTTTTTTTGATTTAGGATAGGTAATGGTATGAATATATTCAATATTTACACATGCACTGAAGTGGATTTTTTTGAAGAAAATTTTGTTTGTTTAATAATTCTGGGAGACCAAGATGATGCTGAGGGCTGCAGAGAAGTGGTGAGAACATGTTCTATTTGGAAGGAGGCAGCAACTATTGCACTCTCTCTTGTTGTTGCCTGGCAGGAATGTGGGTCCAGGGTGGCCAGATCTTCCAGTCTCCAGAAGACTAACTGGTTGTGTGTGTATATGTCTGTGTGTGTGATCTCCTACTTTTTAAACATTGGTAACTAATTCAACGACTTTGGGGATTTAAAAAAAAGTAATAAAAGTATTTTTTTTTTAATGTCTCAACTAAAGGGTTACTTGTTAAAGGTACATAAATGTTCATCTAACTCGCATACCTACCTTGCACTCCACAAGTGGGGAAACTAGGTATTTTTCTTTTCACAGTGTCTGGTTTGAGGAAGGGCTTGGTAAATGAGAGATTTTGTGGGCCTTTCATGGTCTTTTCAGTAACTCCGGAGTTTTGGGGAATATGCATTAAAAGCATAAGAGGTCTAAATTTGATCCTACCAAGGCGGTAATGAGATATACAAGTCTGTGTGTTTCAGTCAACTGGTCTTTATCCTTCAATTTCCAGCCCCCAGGCCAGATCTCCTTGATGACTGAGATCAGTGGGCTGCATGAGAGGTGTCATAGTGATGACCCTCATATGTAAATACAGAAAAATCTAGGCATCACCCTTCTTCTTCTACCTTAACCCAAAGGAAGGGACTTCATTTAAGGATGCTAATGGCTTCACCACAACTCAGAAAGGTGAATGACTGAATTAACATTTGTCTCCTTTAACATTAGCCTTCCTGAGGGTTAATATTAAGCTTCCCCTCTAAGCCTCTCTACATGGTATTTTTTTATCCTTTCTTTATATGAGAGGTTATTCTGAGCTAACTTTTGTAGTTAAGGTCTGCCTTTTCCATCTCCCTTCTACTTCCCCACAGTGCCTGGACTGTGACAAGCAAGGGGGCAAGCATTGTTTTGGAGCCTCAGCAGAAGACCTTGTTTGGGGACTTTGGAACTTAGCTCTTTGCTTGTATCTCTATTTTTCGTGGGACTTTGTGTCCTGTAGCTGTGCTTGCTTCTCAGTTCTTTTCAGTTATTGTGTACTCTCCCTTCTCAAGGGAGTATCTGTCTTCTATAGTAACTGGACAGACAGTGCCCAAATGTGAAAAATATTTTTGGGTAGATTAAAAACTTCTTTATAAAAATTTTATTTATTTATTTTTAGAGATAGGGGAAGGGAGGGAGAAAGAAGGAGAGAAACATCAATGTGTAGTTGCCTCTCGTGCTGGGGCTACTGGGGAGGAGGCCCATAACCCAGGCATGTTGCCCTGACTGGGAATCGAACTGGTGACCCTTTGGTTCGCAGGCCAGTGCTCAGTCCACTGAGCCATGCTGGCCAGGACAATTAAAGCTTCTGAAGACACTATCATGGAAACAGCTTTGGAAAGAAGTAGAGAAGATGGGTCATCTTCTCAGGGTTATGTTAACAGTGACAAATACAGGATGCTATTCCAGACTCATGATCCTCCTTCTTCTCTCATTAGAGCACTTTCCTTTCCAAAATGAAATCTATAGGGAAAGTTTTCCTGTAATAGGGTCTTGAAAACTGGCAGATTAAGTGACCACTCTTCACCCAGGGATGTGCCTACAGAATTTGGATGTCAGTGGTTTTATGCTTTACCAGGGATCTCTTTCAGCATGGAGAGTGGGTAAGGCATTTGTCATATCCTGAACTGAAGGTTAGAGTGGCATTGAGGATAGGGCATGCTGACACAGAGAGCAATAGCTAGGAAGCCTTGACTAAGATGTCCAGTTAGCAAAAGACCCATTAGTTGGGCTTGGTACCTATTGTGGTATCATCCATCATGTAGAGAAAGGTAAGCTTATATAGATAACTGAGCTCCAAGTAATTGTTTTCAGGTTCCGTGGCTCAGGGTGAGTTGTTTAACCTTCTGAGATTGTTATGTCCTCTGTGATGTAGGCATGCAGATACCTTTTGTGTAGGATTGGGGTAAAGCTTAGATATATCAGAGAGCTGGCACACAGTGAGCACTCATTTAATGGCATCTTCTATGGTCACTTCATGATCATTACCAGTATTATTAATTGGAAGTATTGAGAAAGCTTTGTTACCTAGGTCAACAAGCATTTACCCCTCCCCACCTTTTTTGACCCCAAACTTAAAGTATGTCTTCTCATGGAAGTTTTCAAGCTGATAGTTGTCATCATGATTAATTAACATATATGTTGGTGTTAGGACAATTGTAAACTTTTGGTCATTCAGCACTTTTTTCACCTGTTTATTTAGCAGTTTGAGTACCTGTTAAGTACAGTAACTTTTTTTTAATAAAGATTTTATTTATTTATTTTTAGAGAAAGGGGAAGAGAGGGAGAAAGCGAGGGAGAGAAACATCAATGTGTGGTTGCGTCTCATGTGCCCCCAACCAGGGAACTGGCCTGAAACTCAGGCATGTGCCCTGATTGGGAATTGAACTGGTGATACTTTGGTTTGCAGGGTGGCACTCAGTCCACTGAGCTATACCAGCCAGGGCTGCAGTAACTCTTCTAGGTGCTAAGGCTGCAGTGATAGATTCAGTTTATGTCTTATGGACTTTACATTCTAGCAGCGGACACAGATGACAAACAAATAAGTACATGTTGCGTCAGGTGATCAGAGCCTGGAGGAGAAAAGTAAAGCCAGTAAGGAGCAGCTATAGTTATGTGCATGATTTGGGTGGCAGGAGGCCTTTCTGATAAGTGGACGTTTGAATGGAAGTCATTAGCTGCTTAGAGTAAAGAAATTCCTTGATATGATGTCTGTCACTACCATGTCACTCTGACTGCTCTGATGAGGACACACTGGAGGGACAAGATGAGTAGGGGAACCAGTTGGGAGTCATTTAGGCAACAGATGATGGAGGCTTAGGCCTGCTGCGGATAGCTGCGGAAGTGTGAAGTGTTGCATTCTGGATCTGCTTTGAAGTAGGTGTCAACAGGATTTGCCAGTCCATCAGTATGAAAAAGTGAGGAATGTCAGGATTCTCTTCTGAGCAATGTGAAGAATGAAGCTACCATGTGCTGAGATGGAGTGGTTATGGGGGAGCAGGTGCTTTGGGGAGTAATGAATTTTGTTTGGGCATAGTGATGTGCTTAATAAATGTTCAAGTGAGTAGATAGGAGTTTGAGCTCAGGGAAGAGTTAGAGCAACATCTGACCATTAGGCTCTAAATGATGTTCAGAGTCATAATGGGGGTCATAGACTGGGCCTAGGCCATGCATGGTTAGGGGCTGGGAAAAGAGGACACTCAAGCCAAGGAGACCTGGAGGGAGTGAGTTGGAAGAAGGAGATCTAGGAGGAAGGGGTTGAGGCAGTCACTTGAAGAAAGCCTGTTGCAGAGGAAAGCAAGGTCCACCATTGGATTTGATAACATGGAGATCAGAGGTTGACAAGTGTGGCTAGTTGGTGTGGAGGGATCAAGAGCCTGATGGACTAGCTCAAGGGAGAGTCAGGGAGAAGTGTAGCTTTTTCAGGGAGTTTTGTCATAAAAGGGAACAGAAATGAAGTGGTAGCTGGGGTGGGAGGAGGTTTTGACCAGCATTATTAGAGGCCTTAGTGTGCTCATGAGACAGTCCAGTAGGGGAAAGAAAGACTGGCTCTGCGGGCATTGTGGGCATAGTGTCCCTGGGACCCAGCACCCCAAGGCCAAATAGAGAATCCTCAAATAGGAAGGCAGGCCAAGGATGTTGCGAAATTTCAGGGATTTGTTAAGGAAGCATTGCAAGTTCTCTTCCGGGTACTTCTTTTTTCTGTATGAAAGGTTGCCTGCCAGAGGGAGAACAGGTGCTTCCAGTCTTTCAGTTCTCCACTTGGACCCTTAGTTTTTTGTTCTCAACGTGATCAGACATTTCCTACCATATTTGCTAAATTCTTATTAACATAAACAATCAAGTTGCTTAATAAGGACTCTTTTAACATGTAATGATTCAAAAATGAGGGACAAAAATGCTTCCCACAGAAGTCATTTAATCCATGACTTGCTGTGTGTCTTGAAAAGCTGTGCATGTTTTATATAGTGTTGCCCAGTTCCAGGGGGCCCAAGGAGGAAGGCAGCAGCACCATGAAGTCCCTGCACAATCCCAGTGAGGAGATGGTTAGAACTGTGTTTGAGGTGGAGGTAGAAAAAAGGTCAACATGAACTAAGGTCAAGGTAGAGTGATTATTGGGAACTAAGTAGAATTCTTACCTCTCAGGTTTTGCTAATACACAAATAGCTAAGTTTCTAAATAGAATTGGTCTTGAGATAGTACTTGTGGACTTCAGTTGTCTTAATCAGGTGTTATCTCTTTACCAGATATGGAAATATTCTGAGAAGGTAAAAAGAGGAGTGTGTGGATGGCTGTCAGTGTGAGGACTTCCAGAAGATTAAGACTTTTTATTTGGAAAAGATGAAGGCAGAGAAGGTTGTCATTGAAGGAATTTGTACAAGCGTATCTCAGGAATGCTTGAATTTAGGGTTTATTCTTTGAAGCTTGAAAGAAGCTGCCCTGACCTATAAGATAAAGAAAAGAAAGTTCAAATTGTTTTCTGTTATTCCCAGACTTATGGGATCTCCACATAAGATTTAGATATATTGGCTGAATTGTTCATAATGGGAAGGAAAAAACAGGTCATTTCGATGCCACAGTTCAGGGCCCTAAAAGCGATATTGATGTAGACTCCGGTCAGCGGGGTCCATGTGTTGTGGCTACGACGAATAAATTCACATGGATGACAGAAGTCCTGTGGAGAAAAAAGGACAGCATGGCTGCTCTCTAAGTGAGAAGGAGGGTCCCAACCCCTGCCAGGAGAGGCTTTTATTGCTTTTCTGGGTACATGTCATCGATGATGGTCCTCATTTACTATGCACAGGTTTGCTTTAGATGATAACCTTTTACAGATAACAAAGGAGAGGATATTGCTAATTACTTCAAAGAAAAGGATGCTTGCAAATATAAGGGGGAAAGTGGTTGAACTGGTTACACTCTGTACTTGGGAGGTTTAGCACAGATTTTAGGAAGTTACTTTAAAGATATGCAGTAAACATTTGCTGCCTCAAATCAGGGTGAGGGAGTTTTAGCAAAAAGCGAGCCTCAAAGCAGCCTAGATACAACGCAGACCAGATTCCCCACGGGAAAACTGATCTGTGGGCCTGGGTCCTGTGTACCAACTCACTGCTGCTGGTTTTCTGAAACAAGCTGGGCTACATTCACCACTGCCACATGGACCAGTTCCCTATATTACTCCCCTTGTTTTTAGTTAGGACCGCTATTGATCCCACAAAGCTTGCTACCTGCTGGTCTCTTATATGACCCTGGGAAAATAATTTGCAAATGCAGCAAAGTACACAAAGCATTATTAGAATCGGTAAGCAACTGGCAGCTCCAAAGACTCACACTGTCAGGGTAAGTCCATCAAACCTGTTTTTTGGGTTTAGCCAGATGAGATTGTTAAGGATGGTTTGAAAAACCTCTTGCTTATTCAGGCGTTGAATGTCCTGCAGCTGCTGATGTAATTCTAGCTGCAATTTATCAATTTGTCCTAGTAGAAAAAGCCCCTCTTAGGTGATGTTGAATATCACTTCAGGAGTACTGGCTGGAATTCCACTGGAGTAGGGTGATGCACAGCTTGGAGAATTCTGGATCAGGAGAGTCCAGTGGGGCAGAGGTGGGTCGCCACCAGGGAAGCCTTTTCTATGATATGGCTTTACCCTCTTTGCTGGCAGCTCCAGAGGTCCTTCTGGAGAGAAAACACAAGCATACCTCTTCCCCAAGTTAATAATTCAGCTGGCCTTCTCATTTTCCTTCCCCTAACAGGTCTTTGTAGAAGACCAAGGGGTGTGGACCTGCAGGACTGTTTTGCACAAAATGTTTGTCTATGGGTGACTAAATTATCATCACAATTCAAAAAATTGTAGGTATATATTGCCAGCATGGTTAAATTCCTAGGGGATGTTTTCTGAAGATATATGACTTTTAACTTTCATTTGTTCTCTCCTAATGTGTACAACAGAGACTCCCTACCCTTTAGTCATGGTTTCTGCTATCCTGATCCCAGAATATCATACTGTTCTTACCTGAAAGTTGCCATGTCAGTGCTGGATGTTCAGCAAGCATTTATTGTGCCAGCAAAGGCCATTCTCAGCACTAAGGATGTAAAGATGAAAGAAGACAGTAGCTATCCCCAGACAGTTAGTTGTCTACCCATTATAATGCATGGCAGCCATCAGCTCTTCTTTTCTTTTTTAGATTTTATTTTTATTTATTTTTTAGAGGGCAGAGAAGGGAAGGAGAAAAAAAGGGAGAGAAATATCAAGGTGCCAGAGAAACCTCCATCATTTGCCTCTTGCTCTCCCCCAGCCAGGGATCTGACCTGCAACCCAGACATTTGCCCCAACCTGGAATCAAGTGGTGACCTTTAGGTTTGCGAGATAATGCCCAACCCACTGAGTCATTTCAGTCAGGGCAGCAGCCATCAGCTCTTAATGCTCAAATATTTTAATGATGTCTACAGTAGAGATGAAATGCAGGGATGGCTGGAGATGATTAGTCTAACCTCACATTCATCCTTTGTTGCTCTGACATTTTTATGTGCTGATTTGCCTTCAGAGTAGCTTATATTTTGGGCTCTCACTTTATTGACAAGATATAATGCATCTGTGGAGTACTGAGGTATCTGTAGATAATAAGAAAAATTCTCATATTTTGCGGACACAGGACATTTTGACAAGGCATGTCATGGCAGAACCTATAGGAAAAAAATAAGACATTAGATATTTAGATAAGATATTTAGATACTAGATAAGAAGACATTCTAGGACATTAGATATTTAGCTTAGGGTTTCCCAAAGGAAAGGACTGTTACACCAGTATAGGCCAGCTGCGAACCTGCCAGTACAGCCACAGGGCCTCAAGAGAAAGCTTCAGGGAAATTCTGCAGGAATCAAGGCAGGGATCTCTTGGTGTGAGGCCACCCTAGGGGATGATGACATTTGCCATGGTGAAAGGCAGCTCTTGAGGCACCCTCTCTGGCTCCCTCTGCTCCTCTCTCATTTTAATTTTTTTCTAATTACAGAAGTAAAAAAGATTTCTTAATAAAAATTTAAAAGAGAAGATAATTGAGAAAATGGAATTCCCCTGGATAATTGCTATTTACATTATAGCATATATCGAGGATATTGCTTGCATGTTTGTTCTTTTATTCATCTAATAAATACTGTGGGCATACTGTGTGCTAGTGGATGTAAATAAAATGTTGCTTATGGAGCTTATGTTCTCATGAAGGAAAGAGACAGCACAAAGCTAGCAGGTAAATAAGTTTTCAGTAAAATTTCAAGGGGTAGTAAAGTACTATGAAGAAAAGTAAAGTGAAGTAGTGTTAAAAAAGGATGGCAGGCCCCAAATGGCCATATGCACCAAACCAAGAGTTAAGTACAGTTTGGGCCCTCCCCAAAGTGGAATT
Organism: Anoura caudifer; assembly: GCA_004027475.1. Taxonomy (NCBI): domain Eukaryota; kingdom Metazoa; phylum Chordata; class Mammalia; order Chiroptera; family Phyllostomidae; genus Anoura; species Anoura caudifer. The sequence continues at coordinate 37,790 of PVKU01005207.1, forward strand.
TTAAACCAGTCAATCAGGAATTGTATATTAGCACTAGTTAGGTCACCTGCCTGTCAGACTTCTGCAATCCCCTAAATGAAAATGACCTTGCAACAACCAACTAGCCTTTTTGCCCAGTACAATTTCCTTGTCCTTGCTCCCTAATGCCTGTAAAATTTCTCGTGTTTACAGCTTCTAGGACCCCTTTCTATCTGTTAGATTGGATGCAACCTAATTTTTGAATTACTGAATAAAACTCATAACATTCAAAAATACACTCAGCTGAATTTTTAATTTTTATTTTATTTTTAAAAAGATTTCATTTATTTTTAGAGAGGGGAAAGGGAGGGAGAAAAAGAGGGAAAGACATTGATGTGAGAGAGAAACATTGATTGGTTGCCTCTGCTATGTACCCTGACCTGGGACAGAACCTGCAACCCAGGCATGTGCCTTGACTGCAAATCCAACTTGCATACTTTGCTTTGTGGAAGGACACCCATCCAAAGGAGCCACATCAGTGAGGGCCGAATTGTTATTTTTTAACACTAGGTAATGCGGTTATGTATAAAGCACTTGAAAATGAGCTGTACTACAGTGGTAAAACTGTCTCTGCCAGGAGCATAAGGCCTTTTCATAGCAGGACACGCAGTTTATTCAGTTATGCAAACATCCCATGATTTTTTTTGTTTGTTTGTTTCTCTTGGAACAGAGACATTTGTGTATTGCTCTTCTATATTTTATTTTAAGACCTTAAAGTTTTCAATTTTGTTGATTGAAATTCTTCCCAATACTGACTGTTCAATTAAAATTTTGAAGATTGTTCTTAAGGTTTCCACCTATAATCTGAGAATTTAATCCAACTTTTAGTCTGGAGGAATGAATCTTGACTTTACACTTTTGTTCCTTCTGAGAACATAATGAAATATTATAATGGAATATATGTGTGACATAATGAGGTGTATATTATAATATAAAATCTAAGTATATTATCATATAGAATATATATTATGAGTTATATCAATCAATATAATGAAATATGACTGAAATCTCTTCCTTAATAATTTTCATGGTTACAGTAGTGGAAAAATTGGTGAAAACCAAATACAGACACATTTTTTTCTTTTTTTAATTATATTTTATTGATTATGCTATTACGGTTGTCCCATTTTCCCCCTTCATTACCCTCCACCCTACACACCCCCTCCCACCCACATTCCCCCCTTTAGTTCATGCCCATGTGTCATAAGTTCTTTAGCTTCTACATTTCCCACACTATTCTTGCCCTCCCCCTGTCTATTTTCTACCTACCATCTATGTTACTTCTTCTCTGTACCTTGTCCCCCTCTCTCCTCTTCCCACTCCCCTATTGCTAACCCTCCATGTGATCTCCATTTCTGTGTTTCTGCTCCTGTTGTAGTGGTTTGCTTAGTTGGCTTTTATTTTAGGTCTGGATGTTAATGCCTGTGAGTTTGCTGTCTTTTTACTGTTCATATTTTTTATCTTCCTTTTTTCTTAGATAAGTCCCTTTAACATTTCATATAATAAGGGCTTGGTGATGATGAACTCCTTTAACTTGACCTTATCTGAGAAGCACTTTATCTGCCGTTCTATTCTAAATGATAGCTTTGCTGGATAGAGCAATCTTGGATGTAGGTCCTTGACTTTCATGACTTGGAATACTTCTTTCCAGCCCCTTCTTGCCTTTAAGGTCTCTTTTGAGAAATCCGCTGACAGTCTGATTGGAACTCCTTTGTAGGTGACTGTCCCCTTATCCCTTGCTGCTTCTAGAATTCTCTCCTTCATTTTAATCTTGGCTAATGTAATTATGATGTGCCTTGGTATGCTCCTCCTTGGGTCCACCTTCTTTGGGACTCTCTGAGCTTCCTGGACTTCTTGGAAGTCTATTTCCTTTGCCAGATTGGGGAAGTTCTCCTTTATTATTTGTTTAAATAAGTTTTCCACTGGTTGCTCTTCTTCACCTTCTGGTACCCTTATAATTCGGATGTTGGGGCGTTTCAAGATGTCCTGGAGGTTCCTAAGCCTCTCCTCATTTTTTTTAATTCTTGTTTCTTCCTTGTTTTTTGTTTGTTTCTTTCTTCCTTCTGGTCCACTCCATTGATTTGAGTCCCAGTTTTCCTCCCATCTCTGTTGCTTCCCCATGCATCTTTCTTCATTTCATTTAGTGTAGCCTTCATTTTTTCATCTAATTTGCGACGAAAATCAACCAATTCTGTGAGCATCCTGATCACCAGTGCTTTGAACTCTGCATCTAATAGGTTGGCCATCTCTTGGTCGCTTAGATGAATTGGCTCTGGGGCTTTGATCCGTTCTCCTGTTTGAACCATTTTTGAGTTTTTTGTTTTTTTGTCTGGTCGCAACTATTACGTACTGAAGCGGGGAGCCTTAGGTGTTCCTCAGGGCAGGGCAGCCCAGTCGCTGGGTAGTGACTCTGTATGTGGGGTTGGGGTCTGAGAGGGAACAATGGCGCTTGCTCTGCTCTCTCTCGGATTCCAGTCCCTTCCACCGCTTCCTCCAAGCAAATTGGGCCCTTCTGGTGCTGATTTCCATGTGGGTGGGCTTGTGTGCATTCTGGGACCCTGTGGGTATCTCCAACAAACTCTCCTGTGAGTCTGGGAGTCTCTCCTGTGGGTTGTGTCACCTCAACCCCCACAAGTGTTTTCAGTTGGTGTTTTTAGGTTTTATTTCCTGGCGCTGGAGCCCTGGGTTGCAAGGTCTGTCTTGCTCCCCATTTTCACCTGCTTTATCTGTGCATGAATGTGTGACTGCCTGGTCAGCCAGCTGCTTTGCTCGGCCTCACTGGGTCTGCCCGTTGCCACCCTGAGCCCAGGGTCTGCTAGCCGCCTGCACGCCTGAGGCTCCCGCGTGCCTGGGTCCACCAATTTCTACTCCCTCCTGCCGTGACTCTGCCCGTCTTACCAGTCTGGATGAATGGTTGTCGGACTTCCGTACAGTTCAATCATCTGTTAGTTCTGGTTGTTTTCTTGTTTCCAAATCTTTGTTGTCCTTAATTTTGGTTGTGCGAGGAGGTACAGTGTGTCCACCTACATCTCCTACTTGGCCAGAAGTGGATATAGACACATTTTAAAAGAAATACAGAACTTCCACTTACAACCAAGATGGCGTAACAGGCATTGAATTTAACAATCCCTCAAATAGTCACAACAGCAACAACAAAGAAACAAACAAAATGCATGAAACAAAAGTTTAACATTGGGCACCAACAACAAGAGACAGTAGTCTCAGTGACAAACAAGTAAGGTGGAAGAGCCCTGTAATGACCCCAGCTTACTCCCAGGAGACAGTTTCTCTGCTTCAGTCCAGAAAGGGAGAAACTAACATGGAGCCTCGTGCATGCCCTGAATTGTGGATAAGGAGCTAAGAGTTTGGGGAGACCTACATGGCTATGGTTTATTGGACACAGAGGAGACAGGCACAGAGACGTTTGCAGAGGGGCCACCTTGGGTATTCAGTAGAGCACTACTCAGCACATGCATGTGAGGAAACTATCTGAGGCTGGGGAAAGAACTTCAAAGAAGATTTAGAAAGAATAGTTCCAGTTACCTCTAACAGGACCATAATTCCCAGGAAGTTTGGTAGAATGCTCAGGAATATCATGCTTCAGTAAGGAGCACTAGACTGAGCAACACTCTGTACCATCCTAACAAATCTGGACCTACCTAATGAGACCCAGAAGAATCACTGTTTCCAGGTAATTTAATTGCATCCTCAAACAAGATTGTAGGAATATAATAATATGCAGCACCTAACAAAGTAAAATTCACAATCATTAATATCCAGTTAAAAGTTTATTAGTTTGCTTGGGCTGCCATAATAAAGTTCCACAAACTGAATGGCTGAAACAACAGAAATTCATTTTTGTCACAATTTTAGAGGCTAGAAATCGGAGGTGAAGGTATTGGCAACATTAGTTTCTTCTGTGGTTGCTCGCCTTGGCTTGCACATCTTCTCCCTATGCCTGTATATGCTCTTTGTTTTGTGCATGTGTTTGTCCAGAGTCTTACTGGATTATGGCCCACTCTAATGACTTATTTACCTTTGTAACTTATTTACCTTTTAAAAGACTATCTCCACTTATGGTCAAGATAAAAGCATAGGTAGATACATTTTATCTCCTTGCACAACCAAAGAGAATTATAACTATTATGCCAAAACACATAACCAGAACCATCAGAAATTCAAGGTGTGTGGAAGTCCAACAACCAAGGATTTATACAAGCTACATTCATTCAGATCGGTGCCTTTTCAAAGACAGGAAGTCAAAGCAGCTCTACTTAATACACAGAAACAAACACAGGTAGGCTGTCGAATTAAGCAGACAAAAAAATATGGTCCAAGTGAAAGAACAGAACAAAACCCCAGAAAAAGAACTAAATGAAACAGAGATAACCAACCTATCAAATGCAGACTTCAAAACACTGCTGATCATGGCACTCAAAGAAATCAATGAGTATAGCAAAAATGTAAGGGAAGAAATGAAGGTTACAGTAAGTGAAATAAAGAAAAAATACACACACACAACAGAGCAGAGGATGAAGCCGAGAATCAAATCAACAATTTGGAAAACAAGGAGGGAAAAGACATTCAGTCATAACAAGAAGAAAAAAGAATTAAAAAAAAAAAAACGAGGATAGGCTTACAAACTTTTTTTAAAATATATTTTATTAATTATGCTATTACAGTTGTCCCATTCCCCCCTTCATTCCCCTCTACCCTGCAACTCCCTCCCACCCACATTTCCCCCCTTTAGTTCATGTCCATGTGTCATAAGTTCTTTAGCTTCTACATTTCCCACACTATTCTTGCCCTTCCCCTATTTTCTATCTACCGTCTATGCCACTTATTCTCTGTACCTTTTCCCCCCTCCCCTCCTCCCATTCCCCTGTTGCTAACCCTCCATGTGATCTCCATTTTTGTGTCTCTGTTCCTGTTCTAGATGTTTGCTTAGTTTGCTTTTGTTTTAGGTGTGGTTGTTAATAACTGAGTTTGCTGTCTTTTTCCTGTTCATATTTTTTGTCTTCTTCTTCTTAGATAAGTCCCTTTAACATTTCATACAATAAGGACTTGGTGATGATGAACTCCTTTGGTTTTTTTCTCCTCTGGGTAGCTCTTTATCTGTTCTTTGATTCTAAATGGTATTTTTGCTGCTTAGACCAATCTTGGGTCTAGGTCCCTGCTTTTCATAAATTTGAATATTTCTTGCTAGTCCCTTCTAGCCTGCAAAGTTTCTTTGGAGAAATCAGCTGACAGTCTTATGGGAACTCCTTTATAGGTAATTATCTGCTTTTCCGTTGCTGCTTTTAAGATTCTCTTTTTATATTTAACCTTTGACATTTTAATTATGATGTGTTTAGTGTGGGCCTCTTTGCATCCACATCTTGTTTCAAACTCTGTGCTTTCTGAACTTGTATGTCTATTTCCTTCACCAAATTAGGGAAATTTTCTCTCATTATCTTTTTTTCAAATCGGTTTCTAATTTCTTGCTCTTTTCTCCTTCTGGCACCCCTGTGATGCAAATGCTGGAACCTTGAATTTGTCCCAGGGGCTGTTTACACTATCCTCATTTTTTTTTTTTTATTCTCTCTTTTGCTCTGTATGGTTGTTTTTTTCTTTATGTCCCAATTTATTGGTTTGATTATTGGCTTTATTCACTCTACTGTGATTTCCCTATAAATTGTTCTTTATTTATGTTAGTGTATCCTTCATTTCTCACTGTATCTTTTTTATACTGTTGCAGTCCTCAGTAAATTCCTTGAGCATGCTTATAAACCAGTGTTTTGAACTTTGCATCTGAGATTGCTGATCTCCATTTTGTTTAGTTCTTTTTCTGGAGTTTTAATCTGTTCTTTCATTTTGGCTTGTTTCTTTTTCTTTTCATTTTGGCAGCCACCCTGTGTTTGTTTCTATGTATTAGGTAGAACTGCTTTGACTCCATGTCTTGGTACTGTTGCCTAATGTAGTAGGTGTTCTGTAGGGTCTAGTGGCACAGCGTCCCATATCACCCCAGCTGAGTACTTGAGGTATGTCCTTCATGTGGGCTGAGTATGCCCTCCTCTTGTAGTTGAGCCTTGGCTGTTGTTGGCAGGTCAGTGGGAGGGATTTAACCATACCAGTTAGTTGCCAGGATTGGCTATGACCACTGACCACCAACCTCCACCCTCTCTGGAGAATCAGCTGTGCAGGGGCATGGTGGTAGTGCTCCAATATGGTCTGTAGCTGCCCACAGGGTCATTGGTCTTGGGGTTTCTCAGGTGGTGCAGGCCAAGTTCAGCCTCCACCTGTGTTTTGCCCAGGGCCACCCTTCCTGAGCTATACAGCAGTCTGAGATGACTGCTACTTGTGCTGGGATTGGAGATTCTCAGAGGAAGCCAAGCTGTGAATCTGGGTACTGCTGCTAGTGCTGGGCCTGGAGTCACTTAGCAAGAGGTATGGGGGTTGGGGGCCCATTGAGGCCAGCTGTTGCTTGTTTGAAAGAATTTAGGAAGTTATGAAGCTAGACTCAAGACCAGCATTCGTATGGAAAAGCCACTGTTCACAGATGTAAGTTGGGTGGGACAGGGCCTCAGGATCTAGCCAGGTTGATGGAGCCTCAAATGTAGCACCCACCTGCCAATTCAGTAGCTCTGCTTACCTTTCTGTCTGGGAGAAAGCTGTCCCCCAGCTCTTGCTAGGTGCTAGCCACTTCAGTTCCTTCCTGTGTGTAACTTGCCTTTCAAGCTGCTACTCTGCTGCTGGAGCTCAGACAGAGTGAATCTGAGTTTGTGATTGGGTTCTTTGAAAGTAACTGCTTGTGACTTCAGAAATTTCTTCCACTGTCTCAATTCCTGCTACTTTTAAAGGCAGAAGTTACGGAGATTTGTCTTCCTGGCTGTGGTACCCTGGGCGGAGGGGCCTGGTGTGGGGCTGGGATTCCTCACTCCCAAGATATCCCCCCAAATTTTTATCTACCACACTTATGTGTGGGACCAGCCCGTTCCACATCTCAGCTCCTCCTACCAGTCTGGATGGATGTGGTTTCTTTAATTCCTTAGTTGTCAGACTTCCATTGAACTCAATTTCTGATTGTTCTGAATGATGGTTGTTGTATAATTTAGTTGTAATTTGTATGTGGTTTTGTGAGAAGGTGAGCCGTGTTTATCTGTAGTGCCATCTGGACCAGAAGTCTCTCTGTTTTTTCATTTAGGCTGTATTTCTCTGTCTCCTCAGTTTGGCAGCCTCCCTGTGTTTGTTTTTGTGTATTAAGTAGAGCTGGCTCTCTGTCTTAGTGGCATGCGCTGTTGTAGGAAAGCACACCTGTAAGTTGTGTGGGGCAGAGCCGCAGGTAATTGTCAGGGTGGGGCAACCTGTATCATCACTCTGTAGCTCTGTGGGGGGGGAGGGCTCAGAGAGGGGATGATGCCGCTGCTTGACCTCTGCAGTTTTGCCCAGGAGGAAGCTGTCCTCCAGCACTCACCAGTCACTTCAGTTTCTCCCCATATGCCACTGGTGCCCTTCCAGCTGTTGCCATGGTGCTGAATCCCAGAGGGGGTCAGTCTGCGTAAGTCCTAAGTGCATTGCGGGCCTTTTAAGAGGAGTCTCCTAAGAATCTTGCAGTTACTTCGGCTGCCCTAATCCCCACTGGTTTTTATAACCAGAAGTTACGAGGACTTATCTTCCTGGTCCTGGAACTTTGGGGTGTGTAGTCTGGTCTGACACGGGGATCCCTCACTCTGAAGTACCCCTTCCAATTTGTATCCCCAACATGTGGATGTGGAAACGCCTATTCTGCAGCTCTGCACCTCCCTGCACCACTCCTTGTCCACGCTTCTCAGTGTCTCTGAGCCTGTGTGCATCTCTGCATGTTTGCCCCTACCACTGGTCTGGATGAATGTGGTTGATTTAAATCCTGTGTGGCTGCTTTAAATCCTTTGTGGTCAGACTTCCATACAGCTCGATTTTCTGACGAATCTGGGTAATACTTGTTTTGTAGTCTAGTTGTAATTTTTGCTGTAGTTGTACCAGGGAGGTGAAGCATGTTTACTTATTCCTCCATCTTGACCCTCACCTACAATTCTTTTTTTTTTTTTTTAAGATTTTGTTTATTTATTTTTAGAGAGAGGGGGAAGGTAGGAGAAAGAGGGAGAGAAAAATCAATGTGTGGTTGCCTTTCATGCACCCGCTACTGGGGACCTGGCCTGACACCCAGGCATGTGTCCTGACTGGGAATCAAACTGGGACCCTTTGGTTTGCAGCCTGTGCTGAATCTACTGAGCTACACCAGCCAGGGCTCTCCTACAGTTCTTTACCAAGTGAAAATATCTTTGAAAAACAAAGACAGTAAAGAAGTTTTCAGACATACAATAGCTGAGAAAATGTATTACCTGCAGACCTACACTTTAAGAAAAATTAAAGGATGCCCTTCAGGTGGAAAAAAAATTATAGCAGATGAAAATCTGAATCTACAGTGAAGGAAGTAAACTGGAAATGTCAACATAAGAAAATATAAGCTGTTTTTATTAATACTTTCTTAAATTTCTTTAAATGTAAAACTGTTAATGCAAAAATAACAACAGTGCTTTCGGAAGTTGAAACATATATAAAATTAAAATTCCTCACATCAAATGCATTTAGCTTGGGAGGGAATAAATAGGAGAATAAGGTTTTAAGGTATTGATATGTGAAATGATAAAGTTTCACTTGGATGTAAATGTGATAAAAATGGATAGCGTAAACATTAAAGCAACCCCTAAAATAACAGAAAAGAATTAATAGCAACCCACCAAAATAAATAAGATGGAATCATAAGAAATGCTTGATTAATTCAAATGAAGGCAGGAACAGAAGAAAAGGGGAACATAAAGATTTAACAAATGAAAAACAAATAACAAGATAGTTTAAATATCCAGTTAAAAGGCAAAGATTATCAGATTAGGTAAAAAAGTAATAGCCAACTGTATGATACATCCCCCAAAAAATGCATTTAAAATATAGCCCAAAAAGGTTGAAAGTGAAAAAATGGAAATATATAAATATGTATATACCATTCTAACACTGGTCAAAAGGTAGCTGGGGTGGCTATATTAATATCACACAAAATGGATTTTAGAGCAAAGATAAAATCTGTGATAAAGAAGGTTATTTATCCTAATGACAAAGGGATAAATTAATCATGAGGATATAACAATCCTAGACACTTATATATATACATAATTGATAAAGTGTCAAGATATGTAAAGGGAAAATAGAACTGCAAGGAATTAGACATTCACAAATTATAGTTAGAAATTTCAATGACAGAAGGAAGTAGGCAGAAAATTAGAGAGGACTTGAGCAACACCATTTACCAACTTTAGATTGACAGTTCTCCCCAAAACAACAGATAGTCATTCTCCTCAAGCACATACGGGACATTTACCAAATACTTACTATATTCTAGACTGTAAAACAAATTGCAATAACTTACAAGAATTTCAGTCATGCAAAATCTGTTCCCTGACCATAAGGTATTGAATTAGAAGTCAATAATAAAAAGTTCCTAAAGAATTTGAAAACTGAATAACACCCTTGTAAATAAGCCATGGGTCATGGAGAAAATCAAAGAGGGAGTTAAGTAGTGTGAACTGAATGAAAATAAAGACATGTATACCTCTACTAAAGCATCATTGGGGAATTTACAACACTAAATGCCTATAGTGGAAAAGAAGAAAAATCTTCAGTCAGTGACTTCAGCTTTCATATTAAGAAACTATACAAAAAAGAACAAGTTAAACCCAAAGTAAGCCAATAAAAAAGGATATAACAAAAATCAAATCAGGAGTCAGAATAGAAAATGATAGTAACAGGTTTTATCTGTAATAGCAAATTTTGGAAACAAATATACCACTCTGGTGTGGGATATTGATAGTGGGGTAGGTTGTGAATGTGTGGAGGGCAGAGGTATATGATAAATCTCTGTACCTTCTGTTCATTCTTGCTGTGAAACTAAACAGCTCAAAAAAATAAAGTGTTTGTTTAAAGGATCAACAATTGATATAGACAACAGTGAATGAGCAAATGAATCTAAAAATAATTAATACTGAGTAAAAGAAGCCAGAAAAAAGAAATTTCATTTATATAAAACTGGCAAAACCAAATTAATCTGTAGTGACAAAGTATATCTGTGGTTGCTTAGAGTGGGGAATGGGGACCAGAGAGGGGCAGGAGGGAGGAATTAAAGTGGCAGCTCTTGGGGTGATGGATATGTTCACTATCTTGATGGTTTCACAGATGTTAAAACTTATCAAATTACATGCATCAAATATGTGTGCACTTCATGTGAATTATATTTCAATAAAGCTGTTTCAAAACAATAAATATTATAGAGCGTTCACATGAACATTATGTGAAAAAAAGTTCCCTAGTTTTTTGTTTTTGTTTTTTTAATTTTTATTTTAAAGATTTTATTCATTTACTTAGAGGGAGGGGGAGGGAGGGAGAAAGAGGGAGAAACATCAATGTCAGGTTGCCTCTCACTTAGCCCACACTGGGGACCTGTCCCACAACCCAGGCATGTGCCCTGACAGGAAATCAAACTGGTGACCCTTCCATTCTCAGCCTGCACTCAGTCCACTGAGCTACACCAGCCAGGACAAAAGTTCCCTAGTTTTTATGCTCTAATATATTTTCTTCTGAATTTCTGGCAATGTTTCATTCATTCATCCCAGCTTAAATTTGGTGGAATGGAAAGAATGGGCCAGATTTTGAGGCCCAGGACCAGAGTTCATCCCCAGCTGAGACATTACCTAGAGCAAGTTGTCTAATAGCTATAAGTTTAATTTCCATATCTCTGTAATGAGTGTGTTATTTTTTCTGCTTACTCCACAGAATTGTACTAAGATTTCAACAAGATCATATTAGCATTATGAAAATATAAAGCATTATATCAGATTTTTCCCCGTCTACTCACCTCATCTAGTCTTTCTGTTAGTTTAAAAGAAGTTTGCAGGAGATACCTATTTTTACATGTTAATTTGTTTTCCTAGTTTTTATACTTTTGGGGGGAGATAGTAAATTACCTATATTACTAATGCATGTTAAGTCCTTATATTTTTTGCTTTGTATTTTCTCAGAGGTTTCAGAACTTTCTCAGATACTTTTTTGCTATGAAAATAGCACTGAAGAGCTGGTAGTTTCTTGTAGTTGGTAAGGGGTACTTAGTTCTTTTCTTAGAGATTCATAATGTCTCTTACAAATAATTCTAGAGCTATACAAAAGAACGTCTGTTGATTGAACTAGATGAAAATGGAGCTGTAATAGTTTCCCAAATGAGAGAGTTTTTAAAAAATATTTTATTGTTGCCCTGGCTGGTGTGGCTCAGTGGATTGAGTGCTGACCTGTGAACCAAAGGGTCGTCAGTTTGATTCCCAGCCAGGGCAAATGCATGGGTTGTGGGCCAGGTCCCCAGTGTGGGGGCAGGGTGTGAGAGGCAACTGATGTTTCTGTCCCTCTCTCCTTTCCCCTCTCTAAAAATAAATAAATAGAATATTAAAAAAAATTTTATTGTAGTAAAATATACAAAACAAAGTTTACCATTTTAATCTTTTTTAATTGCATGATTTAGTGGCATTAAGCATATTCACCAGTTGTGCAATATCACAACTACCCATCTCTAGGACGTTTTCATCTTTTCATACTGAAACTGTACTTGTTAAACACTAATTCCATACCTCCGCTTCCAGCTCTGATAATCACATTACACTTTCTGTTTCCTTGAATATAACTATGCTAGGTACCTAATATAAGTGGAATCATAGAGTATTTGTCCTGTCGTATCTGGCTTATTTCACATATCATGTCTTTGAGGTCCTTTTACAATGTGTCAGAATTTCCTTCCCTTTTTAAGGCTGAATATTGTATATACCACAATTTGTTTATCTGTTCATTAAGATGGACTTATTAAGCATAAGAAAAATAAAAATTGTCTTTTTCCATAGTTGTACTATTGAAAAAATATAAAAGCAGTCTATTGGTCTTCTTCAGTGTATACCTTCCTATTATTTGTTGCGCCTACCTCTTATGCCACCAAAAATCGCAGACCTTTGTTGTCATGACTTGGATCAGGAAGAGCAAAACCCCCGTATAAGATGCTAAAAAGATGTCATTATCTCAGTCCCCTTTGGAGAATGAAACCAGAAGTTATAACCGGTACTTCTAGCCTGTGATCAGTACTACTTACATAAAATCTCCCCCTACTTACATAAATGAAAGGGGGAGTACAGGACTGGGAGCCCCTAAGTTGGATCTGGCGGCTTCCAGAGCCAGCTTTGTTCTGAAACCAAATCCATCTTGTGCACCAAAATGGACAGAAAATGGGATCACAGGTGCTAAGGAGGAGAGGGTGAAAGACTACAGTGCGTTTCCCGAGGAGTGGGGGGCCAAATACTGGCAATTTGGGATTAAATTTTTACTCTCTGGAAGGGAAATTAAAATATAAAGACAGTGTAGAGAATCTCTCATAAAGGTAAATTGATATGTTTGATTCCTGAGACAATGCCCTTTTATCTTTTTTTTTTTTTTTTTTTTTTTTTTTTGGTGTTAAAATGTTCTGTCATCAGATTAGCTTGTTTTTTAAATCCTTACTTGGTAAAATAAAAACTTGACAACACTACGCCAGTCCCCATTTAGTGGAAAATTTATTCCTTGAAATACAAAAATCTAGGAACCAGTTCTTTTGGGGATTCAGGGAGGCAAGTGTAAAAGTAGTCTAGGAGGATCCACTTTTGGAGATAGATGAATGAGGTTAAACATGAATCAGTCAAGATGATTGCTAAGTTTTTTATAACAGTATTTGGTTTTAAAAAATCACACCTGTCTATGCATTTAAGTCTGCTACTCACTCCAGGTTGTAACTGGGCTCATTAGAGCTGGTCACAGTGAAATCTGATACTGGGCTGCTACATAGGTACATCCCCTTGGAACAGGTACACTGCACTTAAATGCCTGTGTCCCCAAAGAGGACCTTTGTGGAGGAGCCGAGGCTAGCACTGTATGTCTCTGTAACCTCAAGAATAGGAAGTCTGTGTTTGCTGTGCTTGTATTTTATATTTTTAAGATTTTATTTATTTTTATAAAAAGGGGAAGGGAGGGAGAAAAACACTGGTCAGTTGCTTCCCATATGCACCCTGACTGGGGACCAAACCCACACCCCAGGTATGTGCCCTGACCAGGAATCAACTGGTGACCTTTCACTTTGCAAGACTACGCCCTGTGAACTGGGCCACACTGATAAGGGCTGTGATTGCTGTACCTTTAAAGCAGCAGTCTCCTATTTAGCCCCTATCTCCTGTAACCTGGATTCTGCAATGTCTTTCAAAAATAGCTTCTGACAAGTTAGTGTTTGCTAATGATGGGAGGGAAGCAAAGCAAAGGAGGGTGGTAGAGGCAAAACAATCAAAAAGAATGAAGAAGGAAAAGGAAGAGTCAATAAAAGTAGGCACAGGAAAAATTTAAAAATAACACTGAATACTTTGTACAGATACCGTTCTCTTAAGCACTTTACATGAATTATTTAATGCTTATAACTACTTCCTGAGGTGGGTACTGCTATCCCCATTTTACAGATAAGGAAACCAAGGCACAAATAGGTGACATAGCCATCAAAGGCAGGACTGGGCAGGCTCCAGGGTCTGTGCTGTAACCACTGTGTCCCACTTCTGTTAGGACTGTCTGTCTTTACACATCCTGACGGTTAAAAGAGGAAAATACTAGTAGGTTGAAAATATTGTCAGAGCTTGGAGTGCCTAGCAACATTTACATACCTGCTGCAGATGCCTTGGGGAAGCTGAGATCCTGAGGAGAGTTTCACATGAAGCCATCCATGTTAACCCCCTGTGGCGTTCTGATGTGCCATTGTGAATCAAGGCACCTCAAATCATCTAAAGGGGAGACCATGAACATTGAAGGGTGACCCTGTCCAAGTCTACTATAGTCAATTTAAGTAGGGATTTCTGCAGTGCTGGTATGTGTTGCTTTAATAAAAGAAAGAACTTAGAAGCTCAGGCTTCCCAGATAGGAAAATTAAAGGGGAAAGGGCAGGTACATCTACATCTAAAAATTTACTTCAGCTTCCGTTAAAGAGTAAGTTATTCCAGGGTGAAGTTGTGAAATGTCTTGCTTTATGCATTTTGTAACTGCTGTGTATGCACCTGTAGTAGTTTTCCCCTCTGGGCACATCACAGCTTCTCACTGAATTTCCATTCAAGGCCTTCCACAATTTATTTTTATTTTTTTAATACACTTTATTGATTATGCTATTACAGTTGTCCCATTTGCCCCCCTTCATTCCCCTCCACCTTGCACACCCCCTACCACCCACATTTCCCCACTTTAGTTCATGTCCATGTGTCATAAGTTCTTTAGCTTCTACATTTCCCATACTATTCTTGACCTCCCCCTGTCTATTTTCTACCCACCGTCTATGCTACTTATTCTCTGTACCTTTTCCTCCTCCCTTCTCCTCCCACTCCCCTGTTGCTAACCTTCCATTTCTGTGTTTCTGTTCCTGTTCTAGTGTTGGCTTAGTTTGCTTTTGTTTTTGTTTTAGGTGTCGTTAATAACTGTGAGTTTCCTGACATTTTACTATACATGTTTTTTATCTTCTTCTTAGATGAGTCCCTTTAACATTTCATATACTAAGGGCTAGGTGTTGAGGTGCTCCTTTACCTTGACCTTATCTGAGAAGCACTTTATCTGCCCTTCCATTATAAATGAAAGCTTCACTGCATAGAGCAATCTTGGATGTAAGTCCTTGCCTTTCATGACTTGGAATACTTCTTTCCAACCCCTTCTTGCCTATAAGGTCTCTTTTGAGAAATCAGCTGACAGTCTGATGGGAACTCCTTTGTAGGTGACTGTCCCCTTATCCCTTGCTGTTTCTAGAATTCTCTCCTTCATTTTAATCTTGGCTAATGTAATTATGATGTGCCTTGGTGTGTTCCTCCTTGGGTCCATCTTCTTTGGGACTCTCTGAGCTTCCTGAACTTCCTGGTAGTCTATTTCCTTTGCCAGATTGGGGAATTCTCCTTTGTTATTTGTTCAAATAACTTTTCCACTTGTTGCTCTTCCTCTTCCCCTTCTGATACCCCTATAATTCAGATGTTGGGACGTTTAAAGATGTCCTGGAGGTTCCTAAGCCTCTTCTCATTTTTTTGAATTCTTGTTTCTTCCTTCTTTTCTGTTTGGTTTTTTCTTTCTTCCTTCTGCTCTGCTCCATTGATTTGAGTCCCAGTTTTCCTCCCATCACTATTGGTTCCCTGTGCGTTTTCCTTTATTTCACTTATTGTAACCTTCATTTGTTCATCTAATTTGTGACCAAAATCAACCACTTCTGTGAACATCCTGATCACCAGTGCTTTGAACTGTGCATCTAATAGGTTGGCTATCTCTTGGTCGCTTAGATGAATTGGCTCTGGGGCTTTGATCTGTTCTCCAGTTTGAGCCATTTTTGGTGTTTTGTTTTGTTTTTTTGGTCTGATCGTAGCGGTTATGTAGTAAGGGGTGTAGCCTTACGTGTTCCCCAGGGTGGGTCAACCCAGTCACTGTGTTGTGACGCTGTATGTGGAAGCAGGGTCCAAGAGGGAACAATGGCGCTTGCTCTGTGCTCTCTCTGGGATTCCAGTCCCTTCCGCCACTTCCCCTTCACCTGGATTATCTGCGCGTGAATGTGGGACTGCCTGGTCAGCCAGCCACCTTGTGCGGTCTCACTGGGTTTACCCGTTGCCACCTCATGCCTGAGGTCCACTAGCTGCCGCCTGTATGCCTGGGATCTGCCAGCCACTGCCTGTGCACCAGGCGGGGTCCACCAACCTCCACTTTTTCCTGCTTTGAGTCCGCTCCTCTTACCGGTCTGGATGAATGGTTGTCGGACTTCCGTACAGTTCAATTTTCTATCAGTTCTGGTTGTTTTCTTGTTTCTAAATCTTTGTTGTCCTTAATTTGAGTTGTGCGAGGAGGCACAGTGTGTCCACCTACGCCTCCATCTTGGCCAGAAGTCCTCTCTCTTGGGTTCTACATAAGCTGATTTGAAGTTTGATGAAAACTTGGCATATAGGCATGTCAGGAGCCCTCTGACGAAAGAAGAGTGGTGAGTAGAGAGTGGTCCATACTTCAGTGCTCAGTTTAGGCAGTGTGACAACAGCTTTGAGTAAGAAGCCAATGAGACGGGTCAGAAAGGCTAAGAGTGTACTCAAATACATTAGGGCAGGGGTGTCAAACTCATTTTCACCGAGGGCCACGTCAACCTCACTGTTAACCTTCAAAGGGCTGAATATAATTTCAACTCCTTAACAGTTAAGGAGTAGTTGCACTTATACAATCCTAAAATTATTTCAGCCCTTTGAAGGCAACCACAAGGCTGATGTGGCCCCTGGTAAAAATGAGTTTGACACTCCTGCATTAGGGAATTTAGTATAGGATAAAGGTGTAATCAGAAATGTATGGATTTGAGATCAATTTAGATTTTCCTCAGTACAAGGTTTTGGGACAACTGGTATCTGGAATAAAATAAATCTGCATCCATATCTTATATACAACCCAGGTCCAAGTGGATTCGAGTTAAATGTAAAAATGAAACTAAAAAGTACTAAAAGAAAACATGAGTGAAATTCTCTATAGTCTTGAGAGGGAGAGGCCTTTCCAACCAGAACTTAAAGTTGAAATTCTATTTAAATGTTTTAACATAATTTTGATTTCAGTCCTGGCCAGTGGTTTAGTTGGTTGGAGCATTGTCCTGTATACCAAAAGGTTGGGGGGTTGTAGGGCACATACCTATGTTGTAGTTCAATCCTCAGTTGGGGTGCATATGGAAGGCAACCAATTGATGTTTCTTACATCTATGTTTCTCTTCCCTTTCCTCTCTCTCCAAAATAAACATATTTCAGGTGAGGATTAAAAATATAGTAGAAACAAGTAAATAAAATAAATTTGATTTCATAAATAGTAAAAACATCTGCATGATATAATTGATGACAGAAGAAAAAATATTCACAATTCATAGATAAGGTGCTACTTTAATAGATAAAGTGCTTCTAGGAATTGAAAGAAATAAGATCAAAACTCAATGAAAAATGTGCAAAGGATGTACATAATTCATAGGAAAAAATACCATAACCCTTCAGTATGTGAAAGCATGCAACCACATTTATTCATAATTATATAAATCATATTAAAACTATACCACAGTGCCATTTTTCACCTATCAGATGGGCAGACATCTGTTTGCCATCTTGAGGCATCTTTAACAAGTACTGCTTTGTTAGGCTTTCAGGAGACCATGGGTTTGAAAGAGTGATCTTGATCCAAAAGTTTTCCATTCTAGAACTGTCCTGTGTATACTTGCATATAAAAAATTATATATGAACAAATGATTTGTGGTGACACTGATTGCTGGAAATAGTTACCTGAGTGTCCAGCGATAGGAGACTGGTTTAATAAACCTGCAATGTATCAACCCAAAGAAATGCTCTGGAACTGGAAAAAGACTATGAATTGATAGTGAAATTGCCTGGATATATTGTTGAAAGAGAAAAATCAAGATGTAAACAGTTTACAACATGCATTGTGCCACCTTTTGTATGAGGAAAAAGGAAGGAATAAAAACATGTACATGTATTTGCATTAAGGAAATACTGGAAGGATAAGTAAATAGCTTATAAAAATGGTTATCTGGGTAGGAGGGGGACAGGTCACATAGAAACAAACTGGCAATGAGATTGTATTATTTTTTAAACTATGTGAACATAGGACCTTTAAAAAATTATTGCTAAGCTAAAAGAAAAACAAGCAGGTTGACAGAATATAATCTTAGGATAACACTAGCTCCTTTACCAGATCAGTACAGAAGACCAGATACATATCTCCTTACTCACATGGCCCCAGCTACTCTCTGCTGGGCTGGAAATGTAGTACCATCTGGGCAGCCACTTCCCATCACCAGCTCTTACCTCAGAAAGGTTGAATATAAACTTGATGGTCTGCTGGCCATCTGTACCACAGAACCTAACTTTATAAGATATAGTCAATATGGAATAGAGCTTATAGAGACATTTTTCTCTAGCAACAGTTAATGTAATTTACAGCCATGTAATTTGAGGTGATTTTTATTTTCTCTTTAATGCCTTTTTGCATCATGCACATTTAATACATTTATTTGTTATTAGGGAGAACATAAACCTATGAAAAAGTAACCCCTGATGAATATTGAGAATGTATTCCATTTTCCTCTCACAGATCATGTTTCAGAGAGAACAACATGGTCTGCAGAGCTTTCCTGACATACGGGGATGATCACTTTTGTGTGGTCAGTTCTTCAGAGTGAAATTGTTAGAGAACAGGTCTCACTGGCAGTGGAAGAGTGTTCGCTCATAGCATTTTGTCAGTATTCTCATTCTTTGCCAATAACATAGGTGAAAATGGAACTTCATTGTTTAATTTGTATTTCTGCATGTTGCCTTAATGCCACTTGTTTTGGCAACAGGAAATATGTCAAAAGGAAGATAAATTCTCAGTATTGCCTCATTGGGAGTTTTTGTTTTGTTCAAATTAAAAGGGAAGAAGAGCCCTCTCTGGTGTAGCTCAGTGGATTGAGTGTCGATCTGTGGACCAAAGGGTCACTGGTTCTATTCCAGTCAGGGCACATGCCTGGGTTGCAGGTCAGATCCCCAGTAGGGGGTGGCACGAGAGAGGCAACCACACATTGGTGTTTCTCTCCCTCTCTTTCTCCCTCCATTCCCCTTTTTCTAAAAATAAATGAATAAAATATTTAAAAATAAATAAAGGGAAGGAGAATGATTTAAAGAGGCATTTCAGTACAGCTTGTAGGTCTCTTTAATCCAGAGGACTGAATGGCATGGTTCTGGGGTATTTGGTCTGTCCTTGATACCTGACCTGTCCTTGTTACCCGGTCCATGGGGTTCTCAGTTTAAGAAATCCCAGGGCCTATAGATAATTAAGTGGACAGGCATTGAGGTAGAATCCGTTAGGGTGGCTGGTGACACAGGCTATGAAAGAATTCACAAAGAGAAGAAAGCGTAGAGAATAAAGTTTTTATTTATTCTCCAAGAAAGGAGAGCGGCATGGTGTGGAGAGATACACCAGCATTGAGGGGTGGGGGCTTTGAGGTTTTGTTGGACTATAATTGGATTTAAAAAAGGGTGGGAGGTTGCTCTTGTGAGTCCCCTGAGCTGTTGGGCCATTTTAACCAGGAGGCTGCAGTTTGTTCCAGTGTTATCTTCTGCCTGTGGCTGTAGAGAATGGTTAGTTCTGTTCTTGCTTTCTAGTAATTTCAAGTCCTGGGGACATAAGCTTAGAAGACTAAAATGGCAGTCATGTTTAACAAGGTGATAGGCCTGCTAGGCAAATGGTGCCACAGTAACAAATGGGGCTGACTTTATCCTTTCAGGGTCCATGTAGTTCTTTCAAAAGGCCCAGGTATTAGTGATCTCCAGAGTAGGGTGGGTTCACCCAAAGGCTACATGAAAAATAGTCACTAGGATATAGGAAGGAAATATTGGGACTTCTAATTATACTCGTATTTATATTATTTTTAAAGAGCATTAAATCAATGATTTCCTTTTTTTAATATTTTAAAGATTTTATGTATTTATTTTTAGACGGGGGGAATGGAGGGAGAAAGAGAGGGAAAGAAACATCAATGTGTGGTTGCCTCTTGCACATCCCCCGTCATGTACCCTAACCCTTTGGTTCACAGGCCAGTGCTCAATCCACTGAGCCACACCAGCCAGGGCTTGTATTCATATTTAGGAATGAGCCAACATACACATACAGTTATGCATATATGTTATTTACTAAGTATATTGCAGGCATTTTCCAAAATCAGACATGTACTCAAAAAGGTTTGGGACCTCCCTGGTCTGGGCAAGACAACATGTTCCAGGCCTGGACAGCAGGAGAGGCAGCAGTTGAGGTGACTAGAGGTAGATAAATTTGAAAAATATTTCGGAGACTTGCTGTGGATTGGAAGTAGAGGTAGGGGCAAGAAGCGGGTTTCAGGAATAACTCCTGGGGATCTCTCTAGGGCCTGTGATATATGGTGTTTGCTGAAATGGAAAACCCGAAGGAAAAACAAGTTTGGGGTAGGGAGAGCATGGAAAATCAAGAATTTGGTTTTGGACAAGTTACTTTTGAGTTACTTGTTAAACTCCAAATGGAGATGCCAAGGAGATGGCTGGACATAGGGACCTGCAGCCCAGTCCTTTCAGCTTCTTTTTTTTTTTTTTTTTTTTTTAAACATTTTATTTATTTATCTTTAGACGGGAAGGGAAGGAGAGAGAGGAAAAGAAATATCAATGTATGGTTGCCTCTCATGCATCCCTTGCTGGGAACTGGCCTGCAACCCAGGCATGTGCCTTGACTGGGAATCGAACCGTTATCCTTTGGTTCACAGGCCCGCGCTTAATCCACTGAGCTACACCAGCCAGGGCTCTTTTCAGCTCTTAATGCTGTTAATCTTAACCTGTGCGCCCTCAGTTCAGATTAAAAAACCAAAACAAAACAAACGAACAAAAAAAAAGAATATAGGTCAGAGTAGAGTAGGTCATGCTGCAGAACCCTTGCTTACTGGTTTGTTTCTTGCCTCTACAATATGTCCCACGTGGACTGTGCTCATTATTGTCACTCTGGAAGCCGGGACATGGAAGACTCCATCTCATTAGCAGTGATTACTGTTGAAATGTCCACCCAGAAGGGACACATTTCTGCTCTGCTGTTTCCTTAGCCAAAGTGAGTGACTTGGCTACCCCTAACTTTAAGAGGGGGAGGCACGGACAGACATGCCATTCTGCCATGGAGAATGCCATTCTCTCTACCCAAAGCAAATCAGAGATAACTGGTGAGTAGCACTGGTGACTGCCATGTAATTCTGCAGAAGAACTGGTAGGCTCAGCTTTTTGTAGCAATTGTCAGTGGATCAGCACTTGTGCAGCGCAGAACACTGCACCCTCCCTGCCTTTCCTTGGCTTAGGGCATGTCCTGCGTGACCTTGGGCAGAAACTGTTGAAGCAAAACTTCTCCAGAAATGTCCTTTAACTTAGCTATTAGGTGTCACTGTTCTCAGGACTGAGAGCTACAGAAGTGAGCTGCCAGGGCTGGGCAGAGTCCCATGAGTAAGATGGCAGCCCTGTGCCTGCTTGCAACTTAGCTTCCTTTTTGATGTTGCATGTGGCATTACTGCAGTAATTTCTGAAACATCAAATTGCTTTTAAGCACAAATGTGGGTGAAGAGTAATTGTAATTTAAGATACTACAGCAATAAGTTAGAGCTCATCTGGATGGTTTCCCCAAGAAAAGGGCTGGTGTCAATGAGGGCTGGACAAAGCCAGGATGTGTTTGCCTCTTTCCCAGCCCTGGTAGAGGCCCTTTATGTTCCGTTTAATGTGACCTGCTCCATGTGCGAGGCTCTGTGCTAAGCGTTATCACTCTGTTACAGGTGGGCGGGCACAGGTAACCAGGTTCTTGGTGATAGCGGACAAAGAATTGAACCAAACACACAGAGAGTTTATAGCAGGAAGAGAGACAGCAGATACTAAGCAATAGTATACTCCACAGAACATGGGAGCAGGCCAACTGAGCAGAGACTGACCTCTGAAGCTGGAGGTATTCTATTCTTAAAGGGCAGGTATTTCCTGGCTAGTTTTGGCAGAATTTTATTGTGCATGTACAAGTAGTTATATTACTTTAAAGCTACTGTGCAAGTGGTCTCCCTTGATTTTCCTTGATTGGCCACTGAGAAATGGGATCCCACAATGTTAATTTATTACGATGCTATTATAACAAAGCAGGGGTCATAGAACATCTTCTGTGCAGGTACATTCATAATTCACCATGATTCAGCACTTTTCCAGAAAGTGGGAACAACTGGTCTTAGAATTGGATCTCTGTCCTATATCCATGTCCTTTATCTCAGCCCTGGGGTACCTCTGGAGTTTCTCCTTCCTGACTATTTCCTGCCTCAACTTCATTGCTCATTTGCTCTGCACAATGAATGGCCTTTCAGGTAGATTACATTACAGAGGAAACAGATGCTCAGAGAGTGGTTTGCTCAGGTGTCTGGTCAGCTCAGCCCCTTGTTCTCCTTGCCCAGGGTTGAGAGCCTTGTGCTACACACTTCCCCTCCCCATGCTCACTCTAGAGGGAAGTGTGCACTGGGGCCCCAGCTGCCTATGGTGGTTGTAGTACTGGATTGGGGGCCTTGCTCTAAGTTTTTACCCAGCACTCTTTCCTCCCCAGGAAAAGATCATCTACCCCAGAAACAGAAAGATGATAAGGAAAACACTATCAAATTAGAAATGTGGGGGCAGCTGACACCAGTCCTATACCTCCTTACTCAACAAGGCCTGCTTCTTATTCTCACCACTTTTCCTGTAACTCCAACCCTTTTCCGGAGGAGTGTGTGTCCCTCCTCTGTGGCTCATCTGAGGGATTCTCATGGAGAGGTCATGCAGGCAGAGTTGGTCCCCAGGTTGGCACATGAAGGGCTTTGGTACTGATGCTGGAGAGATGAGGGGTGCACTGGCTGAGATCATCCCCCCCACCCCCCTGCCAGGAAAAGTGAAGGTGGTGGTTCCCAACTCTTTTGAACCTTGGGTGCCAAATCAGGGAATGGGAAAACCCTGTCTGGAAGCACTCTGAGTGTTATTAGATATATGGCAATTTAAGGGGAGCCCAAGGGCTTGTGCCACCTGCCCTATGGAGGGCCTGTGGAAAGTAAAACTGTAACAGAGGGGTTGGGCCAGATTGCTAGGGAGTAGAACCGATCCTTGTGCAAGAGGCTGCACTTTCCCAGAGAAGGGAGAGGTTGCAGGAAACCTCAAGGCAGCCATTGAAGCAGCTGGCCTGCCTTCCCTGGGGAGGGGAGGGACCCCTGAAAGGGGTTGGGAAGTGGCAAAGGCAGCGGAAGCTGGGGTTTGATAGGCTTGTATACCCCAGGGAAGGGCAAACAACTAAAGCAACTCACGGCACAGTTTGCACAGAACCTGTGTGAGACTGAAAATGTCACAGCATACATATAACAAGGTGACACTCTGCCCCTGACAGAGACACTGTGTCTGTGTACAGCTAGAAAACCTTCCTACCTACTTTTAAATTGTGGTGGTAGGAAAAGGGGCAGGGATGGTGCTGGCTGACATACACGGTAGACATTAACCTAAATTGACTAACAGGTTGGACACTCCCACAGCACATAGGATTTGGGGACAAAAGATTTAAAATGGAGGGCACACAGAAGGTCTCTCTTTCCCCCTCAGCTGGCCTGGTTGTGGGGTGGGGGCCAGAGTGTTTGTTCCTGGGCTGGCAGGCCCTTGAGACCTTGTGGTCTAACAAGCCCTGTGCCCCTTCTCCTGTACCAGAGGCGGCAGCAGTGCTGGTGACTGGCACTGGCAGGGCTCTGCATGGCCCTGCCTGGCCAGGTACACAGATGCACTGGCCAGTCAACGGCTGGAGAGACAGAGTGTAAGTGGTGGGCCGGCAACAGCAGCCAGAGGAAAAGGCAGCACTCCATGAGTTGGACACTGGCACACACAGACTCCAAAAGACGGAACCAAACTGTGATTGGGCACCAGCTCAGCAGCCTGCATTTCTCAAAGGACAGTATTTTAAAATGGAAGAAGGCATTCCAGGCACATTCATGAACTGAGCTGGCAAGGAGTGGAGAGGTTATTTGCCTTTGGTTGATTTAAAGGGAACGGACTTTAAAGCAGAAGCCCATTATTCTTCCAAAAGTATATAGCCTTTAAATAAAAAACTTCTTTTTCACCAAGCTTCTGCCTCCAGAGTTAATGGGAAGTGGGCAGCAGATCCCCACATGACTATACAGTAACAAAACCTTAGCAGATTCAGAAGCAGAGACAACCAGTAGGAGTTACTGTGGTGGCCTGACCTTGGACATCATTATACCCTTTCAGGGTTTTTTTTTATTTTTTAGTGTTTTTATTGATTTATTTACTTATTTTTTAAAATTATATTTTATTGATTATGCTATTACAGTTGTCCCATTTCTCCCCCATCATTCCCCTCCACCCTACACACACCCTCCCACCCACATTCCCCCCCTTAGTTCATGTCCATGTGTCATAAGTTCTTTAGCTTCTACATTTCCCACACTATTCTTGCCCTCCCCCTATTTTCTACCTACCGTCTATGCTACTTATTCTCTGTACCTTTTCCCCCTCTCTCCTCCTCCCACTTCCCAGTTACTAACCCTCCATGTGCTCTCCGTTTCTGTTTCTGCTCCTGTTCTAGCTGTTTGCTTAGTTAGCTTTTGTTTTAGTTGTGGTGGTTAATGTCTGTGAGTTTGCTGTCTTTTTACTGTCATATGTTTTATCTTCTTTTTCTTAGATAAGTCCCTTTAACATTTCCTATAATAAGGACTTGGTGATGATGAACTCCTTTAACTTGACCTTATCTGAGAAGCACTTTATCTGCCTTCCCATTCTAAATGAAAGCTTCACTGGATAGAGCAATCTTGGATGTAGGTCCTTGCCTTTCATGACTTGGAATACTTCTTTCCAGCTCTTTCTTGCCTGTAAGGTCTCTTTTGAGAAATGTGCTGACAGTCTGATGGGAACTCCTTTGTAGGTGACTGTCCCCTTATCCCTTGCTGCTTCTAGAATTCTCTCCATCATTTTAATGTTCGCTAATGTAGTTATGATGTGCCTTGGAGTGTTCCTCCTTGGGTCCACCTTCTTTGGGACTCTCTGAGCTTCCTGGACTTCCTGGAAGTCTATTTCCTTTGCCAGATTGGGGAAGTTCTCCTTTATTATTTGTTCCAGTAAGTTTTCCACTTGTTGCTCTTCCTCTTCCCCTTCTGGTACCCCTATAATTCGGATGTTGGGACGTTTAAAGATGTCCTGGAGGTTGGTAAGCCTTTCCTCATTTTTTTGAATTCTTGTTTCTTCCTTCTGATCCACTCCATTGATTTGAGTCCTAGTTTTCCTCACATCACTATTGGTTCCCTGTGCATTTTTCTTCATTTCACTTATTGTAGCCTCCATTTTTCATCTAGTTTGAGACCAAAATCAACCAATTCTGTGAGCTTCCTAATTATCAGTGCTTTGAACTGTGCATCTGATAGGCTGGCTACCAGTGTGTTGAGCTGTGCATCTGATAGGTTGGCTACCTCATGGTCACTTAGATGAATTAGCTCTAGGGCCCCGATCTGTTCTCCTGTTTGAGCCATCCTTGGTTTTGTTTTTGTTTGTTTGTTTGTTTTGGTCTGGTCACGGTTGTTACTTAGTGAGGGGCGGAGCCTTAGGCGTTCACCAGGGCAGGGCAACCCAGTCTCTGGGTTGTGATGCTGGATGTGGGGGCGGGGTCCAAGGGAACAATAGCGCCTGCTCTGCTCTCTTGTGTTCCAGTCCCTTCCGCTGCTTTCCCCAGGCAAATTGGGCCCTTCTTGTGCTAATTTCCATGTGGGCGAGCTCATGCACATTCTGGGCTCCTGTGGGTCTCTCCAACAAACCTTCCCGTGAAGCTGGGACTCTCCCAGCATCCCAACCCTCACAAGCGTTCTCAATCAGTGCCTTTTAGGCTCTATTTCCCAGCGCTGGGGCCCTGTGCTGCGCAGTCCGTCTCACTGCCCATGTTTGCCTGGCTTATCTGCGTGCGAATGTGTGACCACAGTCAGCCACCTTGTGCCCCTCATTTAGTCTGCTCGTTGCCTCCCTGCACTCGGTAACCACCACCTGTGCACCCGCGACCACCAGCTACTGCTTCTTCCCGCCTCGACGCCTCTCCGCTGGCCGCCGACTCTGCCCTTCTTACCAGTCTGGGTGAATCATTGTCGGACTTCCATAAAATTCAATCCGCTATCCGTTCTGTTTGTTTTTTTGGGGGGGGTTCTATATTTTTGTTGTCCTTAATCTTGGTGTGAGAGGAGGCACAGTGTGTCCACCTACACCTCCATCTTGGCCAGAAGTCCTACCCTTTCAGTTTTGCAGATGCTATTTGACTGAAAGTTTCTGCACACTTAACGCACTTACAGGATACTTTTCTTTCTCAGCCCCCAAGTGAAGGAACTACATTTATAAAAAACAAGCTTGTCCACCAAAGGTTTTTATTCATAAAGATTATCTTTTGAACTTTCTTGGTTCTTATATTTAACATGTTCTGTCAGGAAAGCACCCTCTTTATCTGCCCCTCAGTGGTTCATATTATTGCCCTAGTGTGACCGCTGAAGTTGGGGAAAAGAAAATTGGCTCCTTAGAGTATAAATGACAACTTTTATTTGGTGACAGGCAGTGAAAGATCTTTTTAAAAATATACTTTTTAAATGTACCCAAAGGAAATGTTCTTCACTTTTAGCAGGAAATGGTAAGAATTAAAAAAAAAATGAAGAAATGACAGCTCCACCCAAGCTCAGCCTCATTCTTTTTTTTTCTGTATTGCCATTAAAATCAGAGATACGGTTCTGTGTTTTAAAATCTTCCATTTCTTTTCTACCTGGGGTTTTTTTTTTTTTTTTTTTTTTTTTTTTTTTTTTTTTTTTTTTTTTTTTTTTTTTTTTTTTTTGATAGGTAATAGAGAATGAAAGTGAATCTCTGCTAGTCTTGACGTCGTGCATTAAATGTTTTCCAGTCTGCAAGAAGACAGGATAGAAAACGTATTCACTTTGTAATACCACTTGGTTCAGTATCATACCCAGAAGATCCAGCTGAGATGTGGTAGCATTTATTTGAGGATGAGGGCCTTTTGGGAATGTCTGGATTATTTTTCCTGTTCCAAATACAGAGTCTTTGACAGCTCATAACTCTAGAAAAAAAAAAAGTCTTCATTGTTCAGTGAAGTTTAATTATGTTTGAGTAACTCTTTAGAAGACTCGGAAGGAGAAGAAAGAGAGAGAGATGTATGAAAGGGAAAGCAGCACTGGCTGATGTGGCTCAGTGGATTGAGCACTGGCCTGCGAACCAAAAGGTCTCCAGTTCTATTCCCAGTCAGGGCACATGCCTTTGTTGCGGGCCAAGTCCCCAGTAGGGGGGAGGCAACTACACACTGATGTTTCTTTCCCTCTCTTTTTCCCTCCCTCTAAAAAGAAAATAAAATCTTTAAAAAATTTTTTAAAAAGAATTGAAAACAAAGGCAGAAGAAAACTAATAGACTTGTGATAGGGCAGATTTCTAATTCTGAACTGCCAAAGGGAGTCTGAACATTGGCATTCTAAGAAGATGGAAGGGATGGACAAAAGCTGAGCAGACCGGATAAGTTTGTGTTTTTTTTTTTTTTTCTAATACTGTATAATATTGATTTTTTTCTGAATTACAATTCTGTCTTGCATAGCATTTTGTGGACTCAGTAGTTTGGCTGCTAGATTTCTGTGGTGTCTCCAGGTACCCTCAAAAGTATATCCTGTGTGTTTTTGTGAATGATGTGACCCAAAAGTGTCTTCTTGGACATCAGGAGAAATGGGCTGTGTTAGATCAGAGTCGCTCAAAAAACCAGACAGACGGAGCAAGCTAAGGAGCAGGGTTTATTAGCGGTGAATAAGGGGGAGAAGTGCAGCCAACAAAGGGAGGTTAAGACTCATGGGGGAAAGTGGGGCCAACCTAGAAAGGTTAGGGAGCCAACCAAGGGAGGTTAAGACTTGTGGGAGAAAGTGGAGCCAACCAAATGAGGTTGGGGAGCCAGCAAAGGGAGGTTAGGACTCCCTCGGTTGTTCTTAGGCCAGGGTTTTTAAGTGCAAAAACCCAAGAAGGGTGACTGGTTAGGGTGTCAGAGTCTGATTGGCTAGAGGTGGTTGCTGAGTGCCATTTCTGCTGACCATTGTTCTTGACAGGCTGGCCATTGATCTTGCCAGGCTCAAGTTAAAGCTGCATCCTGTTATGCCAGATAGGCTGCCCCCAGACCCGAGTCGTAATCAGGCATCTGTTTGTCTTGGGTAGGGTTGACAGGCAGTTTCCCAGGCAGGCATTTTTCCAGACTACAGTTTCTTCTGTTTCTCATGGTACAGTTTTCCTCCTGGTGATTTTCCATTCCTCCTAGGTCTGCCTAGCCTGTCAGGTTGTGTTCATTCAGTTTCATTTGGATAATATGTCTTATATACAAGCCTCAGTTTGTCATATGTAACAAGTGATTACATACAGTATTTTAGCCCAGAATGCATGCGGCCTATCAGTTAATACTGAAAAGCCAGAGTGCTTAAAAAAACACTCTGAGCCATAACTGTGAATGAACTTTAGAGGAAGGACATGAACTTTAGAGGAAATGCCAGAACTGAAGTCAGTTGGGGGAGTCCCCTACTGTGGACATTGTGGGCCTATACATGTCCTCCTTTCCAGCCCTTCCCTGCTGCAGGTGTCCTCAGACCCTCCTGCCTGCTCCTCTCCTATTTTCTGGACAGCATGAACCCCTGTGTCTGATCTCTGCCTTCCCACAGCTGTTAACTGGCACTGTGCAGGTAGGAGAGCACCCTT
Organism: Anoura caudifer; assembly: GCA_004027475.1. Taxonomy (NCBI): domain Eukaryota; kingdom Metazoa; phylum Chordata; class Mammalia; order Chiroptera; family Phyllostomidae; genus Anoura; species Anoura caudifer. The sequence continues at coordinate 66,244 of PVKU01005207.1, forward strand.
TTGGGCCAAACTCTGGTTGCTGGTTTTTGATTACTTCCAAATGTGATTTCCTGCTTCATTAAATATGATTTCCTGTTTGATTTGTTGAAACCAAAAGTTTCTATCCTTTGTTTATTTGCTCATGAAAGTGTTTTAAGTCTTGCAATAAGAACCCTCAAGTACTGTCTTTAGAGATTAAAGAGTTCTTTTGACTACTCTAGGATGTCTTCCTTTGTCCTCAAATCCTCCATTCTTCTCAGGTTTATACAGAGAGCAGCAGGAAGGAGGGCAGTGTCCTCAGTACTCTTACTGGTCTGCTCCAAATGCCAGGGGAGGGGAGATGACCACATGAAACTAAAGTGTGGGTGGTGGTGTATTAATGATCATGGGCATGAATTATTGATTGAGCACAAAGCATGGTTGGCATTGAGTTTGGCTCTGCAGAAATAAATGGAAAAACCCTGAAGTTGCTGGCTGGGCATGCAGATGCAGTCTCTGTGCCCAGAACCAATTTGATTTGTCTACACTTATAGCACTTGCTTCCTTCCTCAACCTTCATGAGGTCACATTTATTTTCCAGGAAGAGCTCCAGGTCTGGTTACTAAGAATAGAAAGTAATGTTCCCAGTCCTGCTCTAAAGTGGACCCAGTATATACCGAGAATGGATGAGACAGGTTTTGTTTTGGCTTTATTTTCTCTTCTGGATTCTTTTATCTGTGCACCTCTGAATGTGCAGAAAGAAGTCACCATATTCTTAAGCATGTGTTTTGAGAGGGTTTGGAACAATTAGAGAGTAAGGTTGCATATTCTGCTTATAAATTTGTTTATTTTTAAATTTCTACTTTGAGTTATTACCCTAATTCACGGGCACTTAAATGTATCCAACAGATTCAAAATACCACAGTGACTTAATAGGTACCATTGTAACAGGGTACAGCCAAGAGGGGGACCCCAAATAGGGATTTGGAATGGGATTCAGAATTTAAGACATACAGGAAATATTAGAAAAATAAATAGGATGTCCTCACCCCCTGCCCACAAGGCTGAGCTGGGGGATGGGACACCTGGAGCAGGGCCATTGGGAGCTATGTTGTATAGCAGTAGCTTTGCAGCTAACCTCTGGCATGGTCATTTAACATATCTATAACCTTTAACTGGTTGCAAAGATATGTTAAATAGCTGTGGCCATGCTTTGAGCCAGGGGGATGGAAATAACTTCCACCCAAGATGTAACTGGGAAGCAGCTCCCCTTGGTTACAGTGCCTGCGTGAGAGCTTGGAGAAGATTGGCTCCATGCCATGGGGCCACACCTGCCCAGACTTATGATGGCAGCCCAGTAAAGCTGGAAGAATAAAGGAATGCTGGCAGGTGTAAATGATTGTAGGAGGAGTCAGAAATGGGCCTGCAGAGGAAGGCTGGCACAAGAATTTAAACCCAGGGGTGGCAGCCATGCAGGAGGACCATGTGGCTGTGGCAGTAGAAGGGAGAACCACACTGCTTTGGCAGAGTGGGGACCCTGCAGCTTTGGGGTGCTTCCCTTTTGCCATGTGGCTTAGGAAGCAGGAGAGATTTTGCCTGGAAGTAAAGGGTTGAAAGGACTCTTGCTGGGGGGCCATGAGAAGGTGCCACATGGTTTTGGAGTAACTGGAGATCATGGTGGTGACACAGCTGATGGTGCTGGGAGCCTGAATCACGGACTTCTACTTATTTTCCTGAGATACAGTACCCCCGACTAGAGCAGAGGGAGAAGGAAAGACTGTGTGCGTTTGTGGGTATTCTAAAGAACTTTAGTATTTTAATGAAGACATTAAGTCATTACTCTTAAGTCTGTATAGCTTTTAAATAAGTAATTCCTTTTCACAACTCTCTGGCATTGAGAGACGTCTTTCCTCTGGCAGCAGGTATAGCGAACCTAATGGGGGGGAGAGCCTCAGAGAAAAAAGGGGGGTCCTTTTGGTAGTAGTATATCATCCATTCCCCCCTCTGGGTCTGTTCTGTGACACCATCATCCCTTTGAAAAATACATATAAGCTATTTATTAGGTCAGAAACCTTTTGTTACTCCTTTTTCTCCTTGAATTTGTACTTCCATTTTACTTCCCAAACAGAATATTCTAGTATATTTTATGCTCTAAACTATTTGTTGATATTCCTGTCAAATCCCTCTTGAGTAAAAAAATATATATAAATGGAAAGTTTTAAATGTAAATATTTGTAGATAAGTGGATAAAACAACTATGGGCTATTTACACTATGGAATACCACTTCACCCAAAAAAAAGAAAATTTTACCCGTTGTGACCTGGATGTATGGATAGAACTGGAGAACACTATGCTAAGTCAAATAAGCCAGTCAGAGAAAAGCAAATACCATATGATTTCATTCACATATGGAGCCTAATGAACAAATGGAACTAAAAAGAAAAATGGGATAAACTCATAGATGGAGAACAGGAAGACAGCTGGTAAGTGGGGAGGTAAGGGGATAAAGGGATTGAGCGAAAAGGAAAAAGGACTTATGAATGTGGACAGCAGTGTGGTGATTGCTGGGGGGAAGGGGGTATAAGGGAACTAAATGGAATTGAGAAAAAGGTACAGTAAAGATTAAAATTCAAATATAAAAAATAAAGAATGAGTAGATAAAAATGAGGTAGTTTAAAAACTGAATCTATCACTAAGTAATAAAAAACAATAATCAAAATAAATCAGAAATATCACTTTTTTAAATCACCTGAGTACATGCTCACTGATTTTAGAAAGAGGGGAAAGGAGGGAGAGAAACATCATTCAGGTACCTCTCATGTGCACTCCAGTCAGGGGCTGAACCCATAACCTACACATGTGCCTTGATGAGGGACTGAACCCATGACCTGTCAGTTTATGGGACGATGCTCCAACCAACAGAGCCACACTGGCCAGGGCAAAAACAGCACATGTTTTTAATCCTATGCCCTAATTCTGAAGCTGAAAACAAGCCTCATTTCCTTTCTGGCCAACAGATGCCATGTTTAGTATACCTTTAAAGTTAATTCTCAAAGTTTGAACAAAGTTGGATACATTTAAGAGAATTGCATATTTAAAAGTATTTACTATCAAAGTTATATCCTTTGCAACTTTTTAAACATATAACAAATTTTAGATGTCAGCTTAAAATTGTGCATAGATACACAGTTTTAACATTCTTATGAGGGCCAGGCAGCAAAAGAAATTGTAGAAGACTGATTCAGGTATTACCCAAAAACATGTTGAAAGAAAAAGAAGTTTGGTCCCCAAATTCTCACATGCCTGCCAGTTACCTCTGAAGTGGAAGCATGGCTGACTTTGTAAGACTAGGCTGTGTACTGCCCCTGAGTTGGTGGGTGGGCACAGTGTGGTGTGCAATGTGTGGACTGATAACCCACCAGACATGGTATAAAGATTGCTTCAAAGTGAATACATATGCCTTTAGGTAGAGCATGCCCTCTCCTCATGATCTGAGAGGAGACCACTTTTGTATTTCCATTAACCAACTCAGTTCCTGGTGGCATCTGATTTTGCATAAATTATGTAAGACTTTCTCCTTGCATTCTCCAGAAGCATCTGTTACCTACTTGCTTCTTGTCTAGTCCTTCCCTCCTTCTTCCTGCCTCATGTTGAAATCATTCAAGACAATGTTTTTCAAACTGCAAATTTCAGCCATTACTGTGTACTAAAACCAATTCACTGAATTTTAATCAAAGGGAATTTTTGACACTTAAACAGATGTGGTTTTCAACATCGGCTAGCAACCAGTGTTTATATATTTAAACTGCATCTCTTATATTAAGTGTCATTTAAGCCCTGTTAAACACTAGGAAGCTTGCTTAGTGGATATATTTTTCCTCAAGGTTCACACCTTTCTGATGCCGAATTTTGTATATTCTCTTTCTAGCCTAAAACTTAATCTGTTTCTTGCTTTTTTCTTGGGGGGGAAAAACAGCTCTTGGATTTATTAATCAATTTTGTATTTCTTATGTCTGAACTTTTTAAATATGAAAATATTTTTATCTTGCTGAGAATGCAAGTGTAATACAGACTTGTAATTATTTTTTCTCTGTGTGCCTTATAAAAAGATTTTCAGACATGCACAGATAATTTACTCAAACCATTTGCACTGATTGAAGTAGAATCTAGAGAAATTAAATTTTATTATAGGAACTTATACTTTCAGGTATTTAATAAAAATTGTATATTTCATTATAAAATATTCATATCAAGAGATAACATTAGAAACTCATGCCCTATATAAGAAAAAACTCCCAGGATGAAAGAGAAAGAAATATACCCCAAAGGACTACCCAGATACAGTTCTAAAGGTAAATAGATAACTGTTGCTATCCAGGAGAGAGAAGGGTTCTGGGGAGTACCCTGCTGACAACACTGTGTTGGCTATATTTCTAGGTTATAGAAACCTTGCCCTTTAGGTATAGATCTTTCTGATAAAAATAATGATTAAAAAAATCTAAAATAAAGTCTATGGAGTTTTCAAAACCAAATAGTTTTCTCTTGTTCTGTGAATTTCTTAGCATAATATTTACTTTCGGTTTTACCTAAAATTACTAACCACTAACTGCCATTTTTACATTGTCCTTATCTCCCATCCTGGGCTTCAGGTTTCCTGGGGACTCCCAAAACACTTGATAGCTCTCGGTGATATCAGGTGCCTTTTTCAAAGCCCTTATGTCTGCTCCACTGAGCTGAGAGCACAATATAGATGCAGATGCCCTCTTTCACTGTCCTTATTGTCCACTGCCTGAGTGTGCTAGGTGTTCAGTGATGACTTGAATAAATCAGGTGAATGAATAAGCAGATTACATTATTAGATGTACATATGTATCATCATTTTAATTGGGACATGATTTACATATAGTAAAATATACCAATATGTAATACAATTGTGTAACCACAATCAAGAGAAAAAAAATATTTCATCACTCCAAAAGTGCCCTGTGCTGCTTGCAACCTCTTCCCTCTATCTCCAGCCTCTGGCAACCACTATTCTGGTTTTATGTCTGTATAGTTCTGCCTTCTTTAGAATTTTAGATAAATGGAATCATACAGTATGTAGTCTTTTGTGTCTAACTTATTTAATTTAGCCTAATGTTTTTGGATTCATCTGTATGTTTTTAAAACCACTTTAAGTATTTTTTTTTAAATAGTCCGGATATAAATAACTAGCCCCACTAAGGTTTTTCTTGTTATGGTAAGTTAGAACAGTGGTTTCCAAAGCTGCTCTAGAGGATTACGGGAGGTCCCCGAGATCATTTCAGAGTTCATTTCAGAGTGTCCATAAGGTCAAAATGTTTTCATAATGACACTGAGATGTTATTTACCTTTTTTGCTGTCATGGAGTACTGTAGTTTCCCAGATACTACATGATGTGTGGTATTGCGACAAGATTGAATGTAAAGACAGAGACAGGAATCCAATCTGTCTTCTAGTAAGCAGTCTGCCTTGAAGAAGTTTGTAAAAATATTAATGCCACTCTTCTAACTGAAAGTTTTTGTACTGAAAAATATAATCACTTTTTAAAACATGTTAATTATATAAACATGTAATGAGTTGTTTATGTGTTATTATATGCATTAGTAGGTATTTTAAAAATCTCTTTTAACTTCTCATATGACAAGTAGTAGTACATATAAACCATATGAACAAAAAGCTCTTTAAGGTGCTCAATTTTTTATTTGTAGAGAGGCCCTTAGATTAAGAAGTTTGAGACTTTCTGGACTAGGAACATTTTTGAAAGGGATCAGGAACAGCATGAAGACCTCTGGGAGCTAGTTATAGAGGTTAGAAAAGGATCTTGTTCCCTGGGATGATGACAGAGCTTGAGGTGCCTAGAGAAAGGGCCTCCATTGGGTGGTGTCAGAAGGGATGAGGGCAGAAATGGGAGTACATGCAGTGACAGCATCAGTCCCCTGTGCTCTCCCAGGACCTTGTTGGGCAGGTTCTGTTGATGTATGCACTTACCATAAGGAACTCATGAGTAACCCATGCCTGTGGCTGATTTGCAGGAGGGTGATCACAAGGCCCAGAGGCAGCCACTGTCTTCTGATACGAAGTTGCAGCCATGGTCTGATACTAGGTTGGGCACTTTCTGAAAATCTGATGTCTGTGCTGTGTTCTGATCACAGGGCTAGCATAGGAAATTGTCCGGACTGTTTCTTTGGCTTTCAGGTAAAAAAATTTTACAGTAGTATTCTAAAATCAAATTAAAAGACTACTTAAAATAATTATTTTAATAATAGGTGGGAAGCTGTTCTTATTATTTATTGACAGTATTCTTGTGGGAAAAGGTATTTGTGGATCTCAGTGGTTTTGATAATGCTGTTAATAAACTCTAGCAAAATTGCACCTACTGCCTTTGACTTGTTAATTTCTTTTCTCTCACAGGCGAAAGAGTATGTGGTTTCGACTGAGGAAGATACTTTTTTGTGTTTTGGGGTTGTATGTTGGCATTCCATTCCTCATCAAACTATGTCCTGGGATACAGGCCAAACTGATTTTCTTAAATTTTGGTAAGTGTCATGTTTCTGTTTTTTTCTTTAACTTTAGTGAGAGTTTATTTTCATGATGGTTTACACAGGGTGGGGCAAAAGTAGATTTACAGATGTTCTTAAGGAAAATAATACAATAATAATACAAAAATAAACTCTGTGTTTTATGTACTCACAACTGTAAACCTACTTTTTCCCCACCCTGTATTTATATATCCATCACCCAGATCAAAAGAACGTATCTATTACCCAGAAAGTTCCCTTGTGCCCCTTCCCAGTTAAAGTCTGTAAGGAGTGCATTCCTCTCTAGGACTGGCATTTGTATACACAGATGACTATTGCATGGTTGGGGGAAGGTCTTTTCTTTAACTGAGGTGGGTAAACATGTTGAAGTTGCTTTGTCACTTGTCTAGTCTAGAAGGTTAACTCTCCTTGGAAAAGATGACCACTTTTTTTTTTTTTTTTTAAGATTTTATTTATTTATTTTTAGAGAGAAACATCAGTGTGTGGTTGCCTCCCCCTACTGGAGACCTGGCCTGCAACCCAGGAATAATGTGCCCTGACTGGGAACTGAACCAGTAACCCTTTGGTTTGCAGGCCAGCACTCAATCCACTTAGCCACACCAACCAGGGCAGAAGATGACCACTTTAAAAAATAATAATTAAGGCCTTTTTTCTTTTAAAAAAATCAAATTTTTTTTCACTTAAAAACTGACATATACTTAGGTTTCTGTGGCATTATATGCTGGCTTTACAGTGTTGCAGTCTCCTTCAGCTATCTTAAACCTTGTGTGTTCCAAAGGTGTTTTTTTTTTTTCCTTGCTATATATTTACTTTTTTGCAAGTGGGAGGGAAAGGTACAGAAGTATCAGGCATGTGAAATAGAACATAAATAGTTTGTGGGAATAATCCTTTAAAGGAGCACCATTTTATACCTACCAAATGAGGCTAGGAGGGCAGGGACTATTTGTGTTGGTGTTAGAGGTTTCAGGATAGAACATGGTGCTCCATAAATGATGGCCTTTAAATTGGGTATGTGTAGCATTTGAACCAGATGAGGTGGCCTCTATGCGTGCTCTTTGGTTCCCTTGGTTAGCAAAGAGTGGAACCTTATGTGTTTCAGAGCTAAAGGCTAGGGAAGATGATGGCTGTGGAGGCAGCAGAGGAGCTGATAGGAGGGAGGAGGAAAAGCCTGAGGATCAGGGGGAACACTGACAGGAGATATTGAGATGGTCCATGTGTAATTGGCCTGGTCCATGCTATGAGAGGGATGGCTGGCACTGGGGATTCATGTGTCATAGGGCTCCAGAACCCCTTGCCTGTAGTAACACAAGTGCTCCCAGTTCTTCAGGTGTCTGGATATACTAGTTTGGGGTGTTAATTCTGTAATAGACTTACTGATAAAAACTTGGAAGTCGCTGGCTAAAAGGGAATTTCTGCTCTAAAGAGGAACAGTAGGAGAAGAAACAAATAGTAAGATCGATATTTGATGCTTCATAAATCCAAAATAAGTTTTTTATTTGGTCTTAAAATAACTATAACTTTCTTGCCCCTTGGTCATCTTGGCAGTTGGGGGCCACCTTGCACCTAAGACAGAAAGATGGTGGCCACAGAAAAGATGAAGTAGTCACTGCAGTTGATCATATCTAGGCTCCAACTTGTTATAAAAAGTGGAAAGTACATGCTGGGGTACAAGCATACTCTGAAAATGATCAGACAAGGCAAAAAAAAATTGGTCATCCTCACCAACAACTGGCCAAACTTGAGAAAATCTGAAATAGGGTACTACACCATGTTGGCTAAAACTGTTTTCCATCACGCTATGGCAATGATACTGAATTGGGCACAGGGTATGTAAAATACTTAAGTATGTACACTGGCTATTATTCATCCAGGTGATTCTGATATCATTCAGCCCTGGCTGGTGTAGCGTAGTGAACTGAGCACCAGCCTTGCAAACCGAAAAATTGCCAGTCCGATTCCAGGCCAGGGCACATGCCTGAGTTATGAGCCAGGTCCCCAGCTGGGGGCACATGAAAGGCAACTGTGTTCCTCTTACACTTTGATGTTTCTCTCCTTCTTTCTCCCTCCCCTCTCTCTAAAAATAAATACATAAAATATTTTTTTAAAAAAGAAGCAGCAGCATGCCAGAAAAGACTGATAGAAAGTAAATCATGCAAATTAAAAAATTAAATAAAACTAGTGAGAATTTTTTTTTTAAATTTAAACTGTAAAATACATGTAGTATACTAAGAGGCATTTGATTTTTCTAGCAGAAACAGCAGAACTTCTGGGAATTTATCGTCTCTAAGTTTTTGTCACTTGTGAGAAGCTCAAATTTAAAAGGAGCTAACAACATACTAAAAATCAAGGGACTTTTGTGTTTCTGACCATAATGTCCCTTAAATGTCCACAGTCCCTCCAGCACACAAGAGTTTGAGTTTACATATAAACACAAAGCTACAGGACTGTAGATTTCCTGATGGCAGAATTCAGAATTGACACTGCATGCCTTTTCCAACTTTGTTGGCTTTCAGGTACCTTGGGCTGGTGTCTTTTTGACAGCAGGTATATGTGGCATGCTGCTCTCTGGATCCTACCACACAGTGGGGCCCCAGCAAATACTTGAATTGAATTGATTTTATTCAGATCAATTATTTGGGCTACTTTAGACACAGCCCACAGATTTTGCTGTGTTGCTTTCCTAATGAAATTGAAGTATGTTCTACAGGAGTAAAACTTTGGGTTCTATTCCAGCCCCTACTGCATAGCCCTCCAGAAGAGGAGGGCTATGGTTTAGACAGTGGTACTGCCATGTACCCCCCAGGGAGATCCCTGTCCCTAACTCTTTCTTCCATATGTCTGCTGCATGGGAGCGGGATCATTTACAATTGTGTTCTTGAGATTTTTACGGACTTGTCTTTACCCCTCCTCCTGCAGAGGAGGTAGGGGGTATAGTGTCCAGCAGTGACTTGACAGTTTCACCTCATGCTGCTGGGGAGTCACCACCATTCTTATCTTCTAAAAATGTGAATCATGAGCCTATGGATTTCCAATTGGATATCAAAGGAAGTGTAACAATCTTTTGGGCCTCAAAATATGATTAAAGAATGCAGTTAAACCTCAGTTCTCAAACATTTCCCATCTCGAACAGTATGGTTCTTGACAAAGTTGTTTATTTTTTTAAGTATATTTTATTGGTTTTGCTATTACAGTTGTCCCATTTTTTTCTCCGCTCTATTCCCCTTTGACCTGCACCACCCCTCTCCCCACCAGCACTCCCCACAACCTTAGTTCATGTCAGTGAATCATACATATAAGTTCTTCGGCTTTTCCATTTCCCATACTATTCTTAACCTCCTCCTGTCTATTTTCTACCTACCATTTATGCTTTTTATTCCCTGTATCTTCTCCCCCATTCTCTCCCCTCCCCTATCCACTGATAACCCTCCATGTGATCTCCATTTCTGTGATACTGTTCTGTTCTATTGTTTGCTTAGTTTGTTTTTTTTTTAGGTTCAGTTTTTGAGAGTTGTGAGTTTGTTATTTTACTGTTCATAGTTTAGATCATCATCTTTTTCTTAGATAAATCCCTTTAGCATTTCATATACTAAGAGCTTGGATGAACTCCTTTAACTTGACCTATTCTAGGAGGGCACTTTATCTGCCCTTCCATTCTAAACGATAGCTTTGCTGGATAGAGCAATCTTGGATGTAGGTCCTTGCCTTTCATGACTTGGAATACTTCTTTCCAGCCCATTTTTGCCTTTAAGGTTTCTTTTGAGAAATCAGCTGATTGTCCTATGGGAACTCCTTTGTAGGTAACTGTCTCCTTTTCTCTTGCTGCTTTTAAGATTCTCTCCTTATCTTTAATATTGGGTAATATGATTATGATGTACCTTGGTGTGTGCTTCCTTGGGTCCAACTTCTTTGGGACTCTCTGAGCTTCCTGGAAGTCTGTTTCCTTTGCCAGATTGGGGAAGTTCTCCTTCATTATTTTTTTCAAGTAAGTTTTCAATTTCTTGCTCTTCCTCTTCTCCTTCTGGCACCCCTATGATGTAGATGTTGGAATGTCTGAAGTTGTCCTGGAGGTTCCTAAGCCACTCCTGATTTTTTTGAATTCTCATTTCTTCATTCTTTTCTGATTTGATGTTTCTTCCTTCTGGTCCACACCGTTAATTTGAGTCCTGGTTTCCTTCTCATCACTGTTGGTTCTGTGTTCATTTTCCTTTATTTCACTTTTCATAACCTTCATTTTTTTCCTGCAGTTTGTGACCATATTCAACCAATTCTGTGAGCTTCCTGATTACCAGTGTTTTGAACTGTGCATATGATAGGTTGGCTATCTCTTCATCGCTTAGTTGTATTTTTCTGGAGCTTTGATCTGTTCTTTCATTTGGGCCATTTTTTTTTTTTTTTTTTTTTTTTTTTTTTTTTTTTTTTTTTTTTTTTTTTTTTTTTTTTTTTTTTTTTTTTTTTTTTTTTTTTTTTTTTTTTTTTTTTTTTTTTTTTTTTTTTTTTTTTTTTTTTTTTTTTTTTTTTTTTTTTTTTTTTTTTTTTTTTTTTTTTTTTTTTTTTTTTTTTTTTTTTTGTCTCAGCCTGCCTGCTATGTATAAGGGGCGGAGCCTTAGGTGTTCAACGGGGGTGGGGGGAGCAGCCCACATTGCTGCTTTGTGATACCATATATGGGGGAGGGGTAGAGAGGGAACAATGGCGCTTGCTCTGCTCTCTGCCGGATTTCAGTCACCTCCCCCGTTACCCACAATCAAATTCAGCCCTTCTGGTGCTGATTCCCAGGTGGGTTGGCCTGTGTACATTCTAGGACCCTGTGGGTCTCTCCAACGAACTCTCCTGTGAGGCTGGGAGTTTCTCCCACTGCCACCTCAACCCCCAGAGGTGTTTTCAGTCAGTGGTTTCAGGCTGTATTTCCAGTGCTGGGACCTGGGGTTTCGCTTCCAAGGTGTTTCTTCTGGTTTATCTGCATGTGAATGTGAAACTGCCTGCTCCATCAGCCTTGCTAGTCTGCCAGCTGCTGCCTTGCTGGCCCCAGTCCTCCACTGCTGCTTTGCTGCGAGTACTCTCTGCCCAGCTGCCTGTCTCCGCCCCTCCTACGGGTCTGGGTGGATGTTTCTTCCTTAACTCCTTGGTTTTCAGACCTCCATAGAGTTTGATTTTTCTGTCAGTTCTGGTTGCTTATTGTTTTCAAATTGTTGTTGTCCTTCTTCTGGTTGTGCACGGAGGCACAGTGTGTCTACCTATGCCTCCATCTTGACCCAAAGTCTAAATAAACCCCACTGTATATTCTTAAGTTCACAGTAAATATATATGAAACAAAATTTATAAGTCAGATCAATAAGCTTTGGAAGAAGCTTAGCACCTATGATTTAAGGCATTCTTCTTTAAATACATTTTCACAAGCAAAAATATATGATCATTCTAAAATCAAACAAAAGATTGAAATAGCAATGAAGAAGAAAATGAAAACACTCTGAAAAAATTATTAACATTGTCACTTATTTCTTGCTGGTCTCTTGTCTGTTTTACACATAAACTTAGTATGTGCTTCTCAATAGTCACAGCAATTCATTTGCCTTGGATCTAGAACTGTCTCCTGGTGAAGAGGAATTTTTTTGGTTCAGAGGTCTGCACAGAACTACTCCTCTCTGCATATTGCCTTGGGCCTTTTTTGAAAATAGGCAGATATATGAATTATATATTTGTTTTTAAAGCAAAAGGCCAGCCAATTCACTTCAATAATTGCCAGGACACTGGACCTTAAGCCTCCTCTTTTTGCTTTCCCTTAGCAGTCCCTGTTAACCTCTAATAGCCTTTTTTTTCTATTCCTTTTCTTATGGAAGTGTGTACATCCTGCATCAAGGAATCAGAATTTAATAAAGCCCAGAGAGCCTTCCTAACTCTCCCCTTGTTAACTCTACACATCATTTAGTGTTTCAGGGTTGCTCCTTGCTCAGTAACTGGGATGAGCTATAGTTTCGATAAATAAAATCTTCAGGCAGTCAGAAATGGCCTTTGTAACTAAGTCATTTCAATCTCTCACATTATCAGATATTTTCCAGGTTAGTTTAAAAGAAAAGGAAGACAGAGTATGATTTTTTCCCTTCATTCTCTTACTGATTCACTGGTTATTCATTGAGAACCATTTGTGCAGGATCCTTTCTAGAGCATGCCTGTTGATGATTGTGGTTGCTAGTAAATGGTGGATGTGGATAATGCAAAAACAGGAAGGAGGAAAAGCTTGGGTCCCAGCAGCTGAATGGGCCTTGCTGACTCACTGGCACAGGGACCTGTATATTGGTTCCTGGGCCATGCAGTGAAGCTTTGTGTGAGGTAGAACTTGTAACTCCTAGTGAGCTGCCTCACCTGTATGTAGTTCCTGTGCTCTGTCCCTGCTCCAAACCTTTGTGTAATGCACAAAGGGTTGGAGGGTAGGCTCCAGCCAGCATCTTGTAGTCACTGTGACCAAGGTTGGCCCCGAGCCCACCTGTTACTGACCAGCAGGAATGAGCTGCATTCTTGTCCAGGCAGATCCTCTGACCCTTCTCAGGTCATCCCAAGTGTCCTTTTCCCCTTAACACCCTTCCTTTGCTTTGTGCATTTTTGCTCACTTAGACTAGTAGTGGCCAGGTGGTTCGTCTAGCCACTTCTCTCTAGGGCTGTGTCACTGACCCCCAGGAGTGACCAGGGATCTCCATTAGGTGGAGGGAAGATGCATAGACAGCATTTGCTGCACTTGCATTCACTGCTTCCTTTTTTACAATTGTTTCTAAAACACAAATAAAAGTGAACTGGAAGACAAGCTTTGTGGAATGAGTCTGTTCTAGGATCTGGTTCCTCAGTTCCTGGATTTCTGTGGTTTGAATGCTTTCAGAATTAGCTGCTAATCTTTGTAAATACTTTTCAAGGGGGCAGTTCTGAGCTCAGGGGTGGTGTGTACATAACTAGGTGGCCTTCTCTCCAGACACAGAGCCAATCAAAGCCTGGAAGCTGAGCCAAAAAGAAGCCAAGTGCCCTCAGGCCTTGGTGACATCCACTTTCTGTTTGGCACTGGGGCTGAGAGTAATTCCACCTTAGGAGCAAAATTGATTAAGTGAGTCTAAGTGTGGGGTTGACAGTGGGCATTGGGTTAGCATACTCTTAGTTTTATTGAAGAAGCCATTTCACCTCACAGTTGTCATGAGGAACTGTCATATCCAGCTGCAGCCTTCAGCTTTCATAGCTTGGAACAAAGTCCCAAAATGGAGATTTCAGGAGTAGGTGTCTACATCTGAAACAGTGCAAGAAACAGAAATCCTTCACCAGCTTTCTTTCTGGTCAGGAGCTTTCTCTGAGTCCCATTGCCAGAGTAAAAATCTAAACTCCACAATGTGGCTGCATTTGTTCCCAGGTTGTTGTAACTAATACCACATATTTGTGGGTGGGCTTAAAACAACAGAAATTTACTGACTCCCAAGTCTGGAGGCTGGAAGTCTGAAAGCAGTGTATCAACAGTGCCATGCTTTCTGAGAGGGTGGGTGGAATTGTTCCTCGCCTCTTCCCAGCTTCTGGTGGTGGCTAGCAGTTCATGGTGTTCCTTGCTTGGTTTGTAGCTGCATCACTCCAGTCTCAGACTCCCTTGTCACATGACTGCCTTCTCCCTGTGTGTTTACATACCTTTTTCTGTCCTTGTCTTTCTCTGAGTCCCAGTTTTCCCTTTTGATAAGGACAGCAGTTGTATTGGATCAAGATCTATCTAACAAACTTGATTATCTCTGTAAAGACCCTAAGGTCACATCTGAGCACTTCAGTGTATCCTTTTGGGGGAGGAGGCATAATCCAACCCATAACAGGGCACTTGGAGCCAATGAGGATTAGAACCAGTTTACCTGTCGTACTTCCTGTCCATTGAGTCAAGAGTGTGGGCCATGGTGTGAGGGTGCCTAGGTGCAAATCCTAGTTCTATCCTGTGTGAGCTGGTAACTTAGAAATGTAAAACTGCAGTATTATCAGCCTATCTCAGAATGGAGTGCAGATTACAAGAGTTGCTGTGGTGAGAACACAAACAACATGGTGCTGGCACAGTGGAAGCACTAGGAAATGTGACACTATTTTTCTTTTGAGAGGAAGTAATTAAAGTTTTTAGAAATTTAGCCTGCTTCTTGGGGCAGCTATAGACTAAGAAGCTAGAGGTACTAAAAGCAGCGCTGGTGGGAGGATTTGTCTCACTGCATGGTCTGAAATGTTTGCTCAGGGAGTTTTTGAGGAAAGAGCATGTGTGTATCCCTAAATCTTCAAATATGTTTGCCACAAGCAATAAAAGTACAAATATAAAGGAGAAATTAAGCATCACACACACACAACTTTGTTAATAGCCCAGCATGTGTTTTTCTGTATTTCTTTCAAGCCACACATGGGTGTTGTTAGTGTTGATGTTGTTTGCTTCTTTTTCAATAACAGTGTGGAATTATGCAGTACACACTGTGATCTTATTGCTTGTTCCCTGCTCTTCTTACTTACCTGTAATCCTCCAGTCACTGGCCCTCATTAATCTCCGTCTCTTGGCCCCAGGATTTCTGTAGTGTGGGTGCACCACAGAATCTGGCCTGATTGGTAGATCACTTTTTACATTTAGGGCTCCTGCTCTATTCCCCACTTGACAGCCGTCAACTCTGGATGGGTTCCGTGGATTCATCCACTTCCCTGCACCCACACCTCATCTTCTGCCATTTTTTCTGTGGTAAGTGATAGCATTAGAAACTGCAGAATCCCATTTAACTGGCTCACATCCACATTCAGTTGGCTGAGTCCTCTGGCTCCAGCGCCAGAACAACATCCGTCTGTCACCTTTCCCACCATCCCTCCCACCAACACCCTGGCTCCAGCCTTCAGTTGCAACTTATCTGAGCTGCTTCTGGAGGCCCCATTGGCCTTGTCTCCAGCCTCTTTCATGCCTGCATTGACCCTTAGGTCTCTCAGGGATCTTGCCTTCCTCATATGTATCTTCCGACACCTTGAACAATCTTCAGTGTGTCTGTCTCTAATTAGATCTTGTTCGTGCTGGAAGTTCTGTAGATTCATTCACAGTATCCCAGTGAAGTCTCATGCACAACCCTACCTGAGGCCAGAGGGCCCAGTGCACCTGGCAGTATTGTGTTGCAAAAGCCTTGGCATGTTTTTTGAGAGCTTCACCTCTGCTATATGCATGCGTTTCCACCCCCACTAATCTTGATTTCCATCTCTTTGTCCTGCACAGTGAGGGTTCCCTATTTCATTGACTTGAAAAAACCACAGGATCAAGGTTTGAATCACACCTGTAATTACTACCTCCAACCAGAGGAAGATGTGACCATTGGAGTTTGGTGAGTGTCTGGGCAAGTGGCTTCAGGGTTGAGGCACCCACCCTGTGAACTCTCTAGGGGGCAGGAGGGGTCCTGCAGCATGTGGCCAGTGTTGTCCTTGACAGCAGTCTCTGAAACTGTTGCATGCGCATTTTTATCTTCACCTGCTTTATTCCCAAAGCAAAGAACTTTGCTAAATTTGATCCTAATGGAGCACCAAACTTTTCTGAGGTTTTCAAACAGCTTTGCGAACCAGATTGCTTTTTGTAGAGAGCCTTATTTCCAAGGGAAAAGAAAATACTAGAAACAAAGAAAATATAAACATAGAATTGTGAGTGCAAGTTTGAGATATACCATTTCTTCCCACAGAAAGGAATATCTAGATATTGAAAATGGTTTGATTTCTTTTCACATACAGCACTTTGGCAGTTGGTAATAGTTTTTGCTATCTTCTTAGTATTTACTTTTTGTAGCCATAAATTTGAATTGGACTTCAGCTCTGTGAATTCTTTGTCCTTAGCATTTGTTTTAATGTTTTGTTCCTGTGGATAAGAAGGTATTTTTGAACAACTAAATTAAAATAGACCAATCTTTTGTGGTGTCCCTTATTCTAGCTGGGTTTCTTCTTCAGTAGCCATAAATGATCTCCCCACTGTCTCAGAAAACCACTGTGTATGTGAGAAGCTTTTAAATGAAATGCTGTAAATAGCTTCCCAGTGTGGATTGTAAGGAAGTTCATGCATCTGTAATAGTGGTCCTGGGTAAAGAACATAAAATCAAAAGGAAAATTTTTGTTCTTATCATTTAGTCCTGGGACTCTCAAGTCTTTTGTCATTTCTAGTTGACCACTCTGTACACATGGGGCAGTTTGCTTTTCCATCTTCAGTCATAAGCTTGACCTGTTTTGCTTAGAACTGTCTGGTGGGAATTGGTTGTCTTTCCTGCTGCTTAATGGGGGTTTGTGCTTTGAAGACATGGGGTTTAGTCTTCATGAACTTCTTCCTATTGCAGAAGGTGTTTGTGGTGCTGATACTTAGGCTGAAAACTCTCACAGCAGCTACCTGAGAAAGTTGTATTTAGTGACAAGGGCGAGTCTCTAGGTAGTGACAGCCAGGCTGTGTACTGGTGGGCACCTGCTGCCTGACCCACATCTGTGTCTTGTGCTGTCGGGAGGACAGTGTGGACCCTTTGGCAGCAGTAAGTCCTGTTCACCAACTGCCCTACCAGGCTCCTCATCAGATCCTCCCACCAGCAAAGGCTTAGAGGAAATCTGAAGATGATCTAGGACATCAGCTCATTCTCAGCTGCCTGTCTGTGAGCATAGTTATCCACCTGGCAGGAAGGAGGAGAATCCCAGGAATAGGTCTCCTTTTCTCTGACTGCGAGCTTCCTGGGCTTTTATCAGGAGCCCCAAGTTTGGAGTAGGCTGGCTACTGAAAGTGCATCAGCCCCCAGCAACTTTAAAATATATCTTTCTATCCCATAAGTTTGTAATTGTAGGCGAGTGATAATTACAGTGGTCAGAACCACCTAAAATGTGATCTCCAGAACAGGTCAAAAGATACATTCGAAATGAGATGCTGAAACTTGAGAGCTAGAAAAGAAGAAACTGACCATTTACTACAGTATTTTTAAAGATTCTTACTAATTAATTTAAATAAGTTTTACAGAAAAACCTTATTAATTCAGACTTTCCCCAGTGATTAACAGTATATGACATGGTCTAAGTTAAGATTAACTGGAGCATTTCTTTGAAGGAGGGTTTGGCCAGATAGACTGAGCCTCTGAAACCCTGGTCAGGTGTGGAATGAGATGGCTAACTGTCAGCTCACCCATGCAGTGGAGCAGCCTGTAACACCTCCTTCTGCAGACATGGTTCTGCTCTCAGATGTCTTGAGAGCAGGCTCAGGAATGTGCTGTATATTACAAATGGTGCTTTAAGGATGGCCAGGATTCTGGTGCAGCTCATAAAGATTAGTGTTGCTGAATTAGCACTTGTGACAACATGATATGATCTTAAGTACACTGAGTTAAATTGTTAACAGCTTAAACATATGCATATGTATGAGGAGATATAGGAGACCGTTCTGTGTGGCATGGGCCCAGAAAGGACCCACACCCACGGATAGGTTCTCCCGTGGGGAATCAGGCCTGCATTGTACCTAGGCTGCTTTGAGACTTGCTTCTTGCTAAAACTCCGTCACCCTGAATTGAGGCAGCAAACGTTTACTGCATATCTTTAAAGTAACTTCCTAAAATGTATGCTAAACCTTCTAAGGATAAGTGTAAACAGTTCAACCACTTTTCCGTTTGCATTTGCAAATATCCTTCTGTGATGTGATTAGCAGCATCCTCTCCTTTATTTTCTGTAAAAGGTAACCACCTAAAGTGAACCTCTGCATAGTAAATGAGGACCATCATGTAATGTGCCCAGAAAAGCAATAAAAGCTTGTCAAGGCAAGGTTGGGGCGCTCTCCCCTTGAGAGAGTGGCCGAGGCACTCAGGCTTTTTCTCCTCTTGAAAGAGAAGCCATGCTGTCCCTTTTCCTCCATAGGACTCGGTAGTCCATGTGAATTTCTCTAGTCTCATCCACAACATGGTGGACCCCACAAGCCGGGGTCCGCATCAAGGGGAAATGCTATTGTTCAGCTAATATTTATTAAATGTCCATTCTGTGCTAGTCCCAGGTGACCTATCTAGGTTGCAACTTTCCTCACTGAGCTTCCAGTTCCTACTGGAGAAACAGCTGGCCCCACATCCCTGGTAACTGCTACTAGTGTGAGCCTCTGTGGCCCAATAGAGGTCCATTTACAAGTCAGGAAATCTCCAATTCAGCCATCAAAAACTATCCCTGCACCTTGGAGTTCTGAGTTCAGTAGTTATTTATTCTGGTGACAGGGACAGTTTGTTTCTTCAGCCTATGGTCTCCTGCTGTCTGCTCAGCTATGACTTGAACTACATAGTTGTTCCTTCAACACTCATCACCATCTGATGGTGCTATTCCCCTCTGCTTCTGTTTCCAGGCACACTGTTCCCGCTCTCTGGTGGAAGACCGCTCAAGGGAAGGACCAGATGTGGTATGAAGATGCCTTGGCTTCCAGTTGCCCTATAATCCTGTATCTGCACGGGAATGCAGGCACCCGGTGAGGAGAGGAGCCCATGCATATGTCCTCCCTGTGGTGCTGGTGCAGTCAAGTTTACTGACCCACAGCAAAGAGAGAGTGGGAACATAAGGGAACAGAAGAAAAGACAGAGTTCCTATGGAATTTGCCAGAACCAGGGAGTGGGAGTCTAGGTGAAACTTACATGAAGTAGTATTTCCACAGGCTCAGAACAAGGCAGGGCTGTGTGCCAAGTGGGCCCAGACCCTGTTTCCTTGGGATCCACCATGTTAATAAGATGTGGGAAACTCTGATCAGAAACCTTGAAACTCTGATCAGAAACCTTTTATCTATAGCTCACGCTGACTGGGGTGGGATGGAGAAGGCTGTGTCTCTGTCAGAGTGACACAGATGCTCCAGATGTATCCTTCTTCCTAATGTAATTTAAAGAGCAAGCTGTCTGGGGGCCTTTGATTTAAGGAACAAGATTTCTCAGCAGGTAAGGAAGCGGTGATCCCTCAGAGGGGTAAGGAGGGATGGTGTGACTCTTCAGGACCCCAACATGCCCTGAGGAAAGTTGCTTCATGTCCTATAGCAGCATCTGACAGCCTGTATGAAGATAGCAGGTAGGTTGGCACTTTCTTGCTGACAGGCAAGCCATGCTGGAGGAGAAGGAACACTTCCTAGAAAGGGCAGCAAGTGCTAAGAAGAAGCAGGGTAGGCATTGAAGGAGAGATAGCTGAAGACAGGGGAGTCCAGCACAGAGATCTCAGCTGAGTGTGAACAGACAGGCTCATCCTTCCAGGTGGCCCCACCATGCTCTTAGGTCATTGTTACTTTCATGAGTTCTCTGCCTCCAGCTGTAAGCCAGCAGTGCCAGTGCATCCTACTGGGCCACTGATGAAATACAACTATCTGTTGCTGGTGAGCCCTTGTCCAGGTTTATCCCAGGTGTTTTTTCAAGAGTAACTTTGATGACATGTTCTTCAGACTGTCTAGATTGGAGCTACCATCATCGTTGGTATAAAGGGGGCTCCTTCCACCCCATGTGGTCAGCCTTGTTCAGAAGAGTCTCTGTGGGAGAACTGGCAGGGGTGAAAAGAAGGTGTATTTTCTGAACAAAGCATTGCCATGCTGAAACCCCCAGGAGGGTCACTGTTGCTGCAGCTGCCTTAGGTCATGTGAGAGAGCCAGCATGGAGCTGGCAAGAAGCAGGACCACCACTTGATGCCTTGGCCATGGTGACAGGCTGGGGTATCGGGTGGTCATTTTATAGGGAGAACCTGCAGAGGGAACAATGCACAGGCCTTTCTGGAAGGGAAAGCCGGCCCTTCCAGTGGGTGTCTGGACAGAGGGGCTATGCAGAGGACATGCAGGAAGTCCAGGAAGTGTGGCCCACAAGATGGTTTGTGAGCCAAGGGACTAGAAGTACCTCCCTACTGAATCATGCATGTACTTGGGTATTTGCTTTCTTCTGTGTCTGGGACAAGCTGCGGAGGGTTTCTCTTCTGCTTTTTAAAGAGCAAGTTGCTACAAACAGCTCTTCTGTAAATGAGAGAATTTTGTTATTTATTGTGTTATTAAGTTTCAGTTAAGCAATGTCAATCACGTAGTAAATAAGACAATATCTGCCTATAATTTCAGGCTTAATGAAATAGTATGAGTTTGAAAGGTTTGCTGCTCCCTCCCACTGTCCTAAAAACTGCTGTATTGCAGATCTCTCCCACCCCCACTCATGCCACTCCCTGAGCTTTAGACTCCCCTGGCTCCCACCACCCTTGTATTACGCCCTGAATCCTTCTTTTTGTTCAAGGTAGGGAATTTGGAAAATTTAAATAAGAGCCACCATGAACTCTTCCAAAGATATAATGGAAAATATTGTGCAGTGTTTCCTTCTGGTTTGAAACTCATTTTTTTGTATTTTTATTTCTGCATTATATTGGTTTCCTCCCTCATCTCGTCCTTGTCTCTCCCAAGGATATGCCCTCCCCTACACCTACATACACATCCAAAATAGCCAAAATGCTTGTGATAAAAAAGGAAAACAGCCCTGGCTGGTGTGGCTCAGTGGATTGAGTGCCAGCCTGTAAACTGAAGGGTCGCCAGTTCGATTCCCAGTTGGGGTACATGCCTGTGTTACAGGCCAGACCCCCCCAGTTGGAGAAGTGCAGGAGGCAACTGATTGATGTATCTCTCACACTTTGGTGTTTCTCTCCCTCTTTTTCTCCCTCCCTTCTCCCCTCTCTAAATAAATAAGTAAAATCTTTTTTAGGAAAAGGAGAACAGCTGCAAAGTCTGGAGAAGCGTGAGCACTCCTGCCAACACGCTTTCCTGACCTGAAGCGGCCCCCTTCCCACTTTGGAGTCTGTCTGTCCACAGTAACAACTGACCAGCAATTGGAAAGAAAGTAGAAAGGGATAGATGGTCCTTGGACAAAGAATACTGATGTGAAGTAGTTCAGATATGTGAAAGACCATTTTAGCCTCAGTAATAAAGTGCCCACAAAAACATTAGTCTTTGGTGAGGAGCTAGGAGATAGCCATCCTCACATAGTCTGGGTAAAAGGCAAGGGACCTCAGCAGTGATTGTCTGAAGGACTTAGCAGTGATTGTCAAGGTTATGATTGCACACCTGTGACTAGCATTTCCTTGTGTAGGAACAAGTCTCACATATGGGGCACATATATGTGGAAGGACATCACAGGCTGGCTATGGCAGCAAAACTTAAGTCAGCAGCAGGTGGCAAAGAGCCAAATGACCATGAGATCAGCAAGGTGACCACCACTAAAGAGTGCACTGAGAGTGGGCTGTGATTGAGTGAAAGTGAGAGGCAGAGGTGTATGTGGCAGATCCCTGTGGGTGTGTGTCTGAAAGTGAAGAAGTGCCTTTGCTTCTGTCTGTACTTGGTCCCTGGACATTAGGATGCTGAGAAAGAGGCCGGATTCTGAGGTAGGACTGTGTGAGGCTTGCTATGTATCCTCTTGTGTCTTCTGGGTTTTGTACCATACATATGTATTACCTAGCCAAAAATAAAAGTAAGATAATAATTAACAAATATCCCCAAAGTACTAAGGGTATTCCTTGCTTGGCACAATAGTGCTAGAGGAAAACTTGGAGCCACTTAGGGTATCCCAAGGAGGATGTCACCTTCTACCATCGACCCTGCCCCCCCAATATGTTTTTGGGTACCAAGTCAGTAAGGACCCAGAAGCTCCAGTACTGACCCTAGGCCTGCCTCTTTGAGAACATGCATTAACACCTATTCTTGTTTCCTTCTCCCTGACATTTTAGAGGAGGTGACCACCGAGTGGAACTTTACAAGGTAGGTGAAGATGGCACAGTCTATGATGGAAAGAGCAGTATCTACACCGTCTGTGATGGGTTGAGCAGTGTCAACACAGTGTATGACTGAGGAAGTAGTGTCCAGAAGGTGTATAACAGGAAGAACAGAGTCCGCATGGTCTGTAACAGAGGAAGCATTGCCCAAGTGTCGTCGTCTGTCTGTTCTTTCCAGGTAGCATGAATAGAAGGGAGTCCCCTAATTATTTTGGTTGTTAATCATTGTGGTCAGATAACTGCTTCTGTGGATGACTCCACCATGGAGTGCTTCTTACAATGCTGCCCCCAGGGATAGTTTCCAAAATCACGATAAATGAACCTTGTGGATCTTATGCCAGATATTGGCTGATTACATAAAGCTGTTTGAACTTGTTTGTGTGTTACTCATATATAAAAGGAATGGCGAGGACAGACTAGTTAGGGATCTGTAATTTACTCCCAAGTTGCAGGCTTAGGAATTAAGCCAGCACAAAAGTTTCTCACCTCCATAGGGTGTTGGTTGCATTTAAATCAGATTTTAAGGACTTCCTGCCAAGATGGAGGCATAGGTAGATACACTTTGCCTCCTCACACAACCAAAAGAAGAACAACAACAAATTTAAAAACAAAAAATAAGCAGAACTGCCAGAAAATCAAACAGTATAGAAGTCTGACAACCAAGGAATTAAAGAAGCAACATTCATCCAGACTTGGAGGAGGGGTGGAGACAGAAAACCAGGGCTGAGAGGATGCGCAGCAAGGCAGCTGCTGAAGGACTGGGCAGTCCCACATTTGTGTGCAGATAACCAGGTAGAACAATTGGGGAGTGAGACAGATGACACAACCAGGGTTCCAGTGTGGGGAACTAAAGCCTCAAAACCTGTGGAGTTTGTGCTGGCAGGAGAAACTTCCAGCCTCACAGGAGTGTTTGCTGGAGAGACCCACAGGGTCCTAGGTGTACACAGGGCCCACCCAGCTGGAAATCAACACCAGAATTTCCCAGTTTGCTTGTGGGTAGCTAAGGAAGTGACTGAAAGCTGGCCAGAACCCAGCAAGCAGCATTGTTCTCTCTCCTACCTCTCCCCCAAATGCAGCACTATGACCCAGCAATGTGGGTTGCTCCGCCCTGTTGAATAACTAAGGCTCCACCCCTTACAACATAACAGCTGCACCAAGACAAAAATATATGGCCCTAGTGAAAGAACAGATCAAAGTCCCCAAAATAGAACTAAGCAATGAAGACATAGCCAGCCTATCAGATGCAGAGTTCAAAACACTGGTAATCAGGTTGCTTACAGAAATGATTTGAGTATGGTCACAAAATGGAGGAAAAAGTGAAGGCTATGTGAAGTGAAATAAAGAAAAATATACAGGAAGCCAACAGTAAACGGAAGGTAACTGGGACTCAAATTAATGATTTGGAGCAGAAGGAAGAAATAAACATTCAACTGGAACAGAATGAAGAAACAAGAACTCAAAAAAAAAAAAAAAATGAGGAGGGGCTTAGGAACCTCCAGAACAACTTTAAACATTCCAACATCTACATCATAGGGGTGCCAGAAGGAGAAGAGGAAGAGCAAGAAATTGAAAACTTACTTGAAAAAAATAATGAAGGAAAACTTCTCCAATCTGGCAAAGGAAACAGACTTCCAGGAAGTCCAGGAAACTCAGAGAGTCCCAAAGAAGTTGGACCCAAGGAAGCACACACCAAGGCACATCATAATCACATTACCCAAGATTAAAGATAAGGAGAGAATCTTAAAAGCAGCAAGAGAAAAGGAGACAGTTACCTACAAAGGAGTTCCCATAGGACAATCAGCTGATTTCTGAAAAGAAACCTTAAAGGCAAAAATGGGCTGGAAAGAGGTATTCCAAGTCGTGAAAGGCAAGGACCTACATCCAAGATTACTCTATCCAGCAAAGCTATCATTTAGAATGGAAAGGCAGATAAAGTGCCCTCCTAGATAAGGTCAAGTTAAAGGAGTTCATTATCACCAAACTCTTACTATATTTAATGCTAAAGGGACTTTAGCATTTGGATGTTGGCTAAGAAAGAGATGATCTAAACTATGAACAGTAAAATGACAATAAACTCACAACTATCAAAAGCTGAACCTAAAAAAAAAACAAACTAAGCAAACACCTAGAACAGGAACAGTACCACAGAAATGGAGATCACATGGAGGGTTATCAGTGAATAGGGGAGGGGAGAGAATGGGAGAAAAGATACAGGGAATAGGAAGCATAAATGGTAGGTAGAAAATAGACAGGGAGAGGTTAAGAATAGTATGGGAAATGGAGAAGCCAAAGAACTTATATGTATGACCCATGGATATGAACTAAGGTTGTGGGGAGTGCTGGTGGGGAGAGGAGTGGTGCAGGTCAGAGGGGAATAGAGGGGAGAAAAAATGGGACAACTGTAATAGCATAATCAGTAAAATGCATTTTTAAAAAATAAAAATGAATACAAATAAAACCATAAAACACAGGTTAAAGAAAAAATTAGATGTCAGGCCCATCAAGTGGAAGCCTAGCTGATCTTCCCAGGTAAAGGGCACTGTTGCAGGCAGGCATGTAGACCTTGCCTTCTACTTGGTCTTCATCTTCATCAGCTGTTTGCGTCTAGGAGCCTGAAATGCACAGTTGCTACCAGTGTCCAGGACCACTATGCCTATCTCCCTCACCCTCTGTATCTGCATTTGCTGCAGGACAGAAAGGGACACAAGCACATGTATAGGAACGTATATTACTATGTGGACTGCTTTGTCCATCATACTGGGGGGACTGCTCTGGGCTGTGCACCATTGTTTCCTTGTATGGATTAGATTAAGTCAGGGAAGGGGAATGCTTGGAAAAGTCCCATTTTGAAGTTTCTGTTCACAGAATGGTTCACACCAGGGACAGGTGTGACTCTGGAGGGGGTAGGATCTGCAGGAGGTTGGGAGCTAGAAGGGTGCAGTGGGGCAGCCTAAGGAGAAAGGAGCAAAGGCAGGGTAGTGACTTGGTGGCTGGCAGTTTCCACATAACTTTAGGCACACCCCAGCTACCTTGGTGAATTGGGGTAGGGGAGGAAGGAGGCTGTAAGTAGGGATCTAATGAGAGAAATCATCTAGTCTAGATGGGTTTTTTTAATAACAGAAAAGATTCAGTGAAAGCTTAGAATCTGAAATATGCTAGGTTGCTAGGAGTACCTCCTCCTGGGTTGATGGGTAGTCAGAGCCCCCACTGTCTGCCCAAGAGGGGACCAACTGTGAGCCCCTGAGTGCAGAGGTGCCAGTGTGGCTCTGGGCCAAGGGAGAGACTTTTTTTTTCTCATGTTGCTGAGGGTTGAGGGCATCAGTGTATCCAGTAGCAGCAGTTGGCACTGGATTTTAAGATCGCACTGGGAATGGGGCAACACGATGACAAGTCTTTATTAAGTTTTCTCTGTGTGCAGAGCATAAAGACAGAAATCAAGACGGGTTTAGTTAGGGGCAAGTTGCCCTCTGTCCAAGATGTGTGGATTTTTTGCCCAGATGTTTATTTTTCACTTTACAGGTGCTGAGTTCCCTTGGTTACCATGTGGTCACCTTTGACTACAGAGGTGAGGGTTCTTTTGAAATTATATCTCCTGGCCTTCCCACTTTCTCTAGTTAATGTTTGATATGCTGGCATCACTTTGAGAGGCTCAGACAGATCTAACAGATTTCTGACCTATGGTAACTGTGTGTTAAGGTAGTAGATGGGGACAGGTTCTTCAGTGAGTGTCCTGCATACAGATGCCAGGGATATCCCTCTTGTAAGGAGGCACTGGCACTTGGAACCCCAGCCAGCATGTGTTGTCTGTGAGCAACTAGAAGATTCTGTCATTTTTCTTTATTGGACTCAGACTTTCTCTGCAGCTGGATATCATACAAGTTTTATGCTCAGGAGAGCTTGTTTTGTTAATGTTAGAAAAAGAACTATTTACAAGAGAAGATTCTTATTTTTGCCCCCTGGGTATTTCTTCTTTCTTGAATAAATCAGAGGGCTTACCACTGAAGAGATCAAGAACCCACAGTTTGATGTAAGCTAAGAACATTCTACCTCAATGAACCAGGAAAATACTTTGTATTAATAGCAGCTATATGAGAAGTGTATGCCTCCCCAGCCCTCAGTTGGAGAGAGCAAATGGCTGAAGGCTGCTTGCTGGCTTACCTTGACCTTGGAGGGCATTGTCCATATCCTCAGACCAAGGATATGGGTATTATGTTAGTTTCTTCTTGTTGCTGTAACAAATTACCACAAACTTAATGTTGTAAAATAGCACAAATTTATTATTTTGCAGTCCTGGAGGTCAGAAGTCCAAAATCTTTAGCCTCTAGGCTAAAATCAAGGTGTTGGCAAGGCTGGTTCCATCAGAAAATTCTGTGGGAAAATCTGGTTTCTTGCCTTCTCCAGCTTCTCAAATGCTGCCTTTACTCCTTGACTGTTGGCCTCTTACATCTGCATTATTCTGACCCTGACTTTTGTCTTTCTCTTTCATTATAAAAACCCTTGAGATTACTTTTGGAGCACACTAATAAACCAGAATACTCTCTCATCTCAAGTTGTGCTGATTAGCAGCCTCAGTACTCATGCAACCTAATTTCCCCTCCTCTTTCCTGACCACTTCAGCACAGTGGACTGGCCCTGCCCTAGCACAGTCTGGGACCTTTCAAGTGTCAGGTGACCTCCAGGTTCCTGACTTGTGCAGGAAAAATGTCAAAACATGAGGCAGGTGAAAGTAAAAGTAGTTTATTGAAGCTTGTGGCAGTGAGGCAAAGGAAGGGCCCATGGAGACAGGTTCAGGGGTGAACCAGGGATGAGCTGCCTGGGTGCAAGTCTCATTGGGACTCTGAGAGCTTAAGATAGAAGCAAAGTGCATGCCTGTGTGGAAAAGGGGCCACAGGCATGCTCAAAAAAGAGAGTGCACTGGTATTCTTTATTTTCTATGGACCAGAATTTTAGGGGAGGTCCCAGGGATTGAACTCAACAGAATATTCATTAGATTTCAGGGTTTGTCATTTAGTATGCTGATGTATTAAAGTGAGTGTATAATGGGGTCTGGGTGGTTTTCTGGTTAGTTATACCTTTATCTTGGATTAGTGTGGCTCTAACTTTTTTTTTATCCAGTTCCCAAAGGTAATTTAAAACCACCTTCTCTTGGATTTCTTTGGTTAGGAAGGATATTCTTGTGATTTATCAGCTGGCTGTTAATTGCTCAGCTGTTTTACCATTTGTTCAGCCATTTTGTCTCAGTTTTCTCATTCCACTTGGCAGGAAATCTTTCTAGTTTCTTATTAACCTGCCTTGCTTCCACGTAACATATTCACAGGTTCCAGGGATAAGGATAAGGATGTAGACTTCATTGGGGGCCATTATTCTACCTACCACAAGAATGGTGCTTTCATGGAAGATTGTTCCATCAGGTTGAAAGTTTTGGGTTGGGAAAAACTCTGAAATGAGTATCTGAAATGAGTATCTAAAAAGTGGTTCACCCATTCATCCTTTTCTTCATGCTAAACAGGATTTTCTGTTCCTGTTCTACTCTGTATCCCTCAGGATAATGAGAAGGGGCAGCCTTTTTCCTTCTTTACCCCACTGTGCTTCTACCAAGAAATGGTATCTAGTATAGCATTTTCTCTTAGCAATTCTTACGAGTTTCTTCATTTTTAAGCCCTGCAAGAGAGAAAGTTCTGCTTCAAAGTGGTTCTCCCTGTCCGTCACTGTCTTTTTGTGTCTTTGTTCCTACCTGTCCCTGTGTCCCTGCCTCTCACTTGTGCCCCAAGGTTCTCAGTCTGGCCTTGTCTCTTACATGACTTCTTCCCTAATGTGGTGTCTCGGACATCCAGGGAGGCGCCTTGTTGTGCTCACTTACTCTGTGGGTTTTTGCTTATGCAGCAGAACCTGTTTTCTGAAGTTACGGTACTTTCAGATCAGTTGATGATGACTCACTGCTGAGCTAGTGGAAATGACAAGGGCACCTGACCTTTCCTAGAGACTGGCTGGAAGGGTCCTTGGGGAGAACCCACAGTGGAGGCAGATGTCTTTGGCTTTTCTGTTTTGCAAACAAATGCTTAGAGCCCTTGCCTCTCTGGGTCAGAGTTGCCTGGAATTCCCCTCACCCACACTGTCATACTATGTCCCAGAGCCTTGTCTCCTGACTCCCTTGCCTATTCATACTGGGGTCAAAGTTGGGCCATAGAGTCTGGATTGGGCTCAGGGGCCCCTGGGCAGGCTGAGTTCTCATTGGCCTCTTATCTTGGGCCAGCCATCAGCAAGCCCCTTATCGGGGAGGTTGATGTCCTGGCAGGACCACCCCCTGCACTGCTGCTCATCAGGGCTCAGACAAGGGTGTGTGACAGCCTTTGGGTAAGGAGGTAGAAGTAGGAGCAGGCTTGTCAGGACATGTGGATGGTGACTGTGGTGACTTGTATTGCCCCTGATGGCCTAAGCCTGTTGAGAAACAGGGTGGGCCTGCCCCTCGAGAGGTTCGGTGAACTGGGCTTGACTTCCTTCTCTTCTGTTTCTCTCACCCAGGTTGGGGTGACTCAATAGGCACACCATCAGAGCGGGGCATGACCTATGACGCGCTCCATGTTTTTGACTGGATCAAAGCAAGAAGTGGAGACAACCCCGTGTATATTTGGGGCCACTCCCTAGGCACTGGGTAAGAGTTCCCAGCATGGTGTAGCCTTTAGGGGAGCAGGTCTTCATGAAGTGACTTTCCAGCCTGGGTTTCCTGAGGGTGCCCTGGTGGCCTGCAGATCCTTTGGCATCATTAGTTCCAGTAGGCCTTGTCTCTTGTCCAATGTGCGGCAGGAGATGAAGTGTCATAAGAGACCACAGGGTTTGAACTACCTTAACTCCTCAACCCAAGAAATGACTCAAGACACACATAGGCAGTTGTGAGGTGGTATCCCTCTCTGCAGTGAGGACAGGCAGACTCTCCTCAGTCTGAGGTTGTGCCTCAGGGGAACAGAGCAAAAGGGGAACAGAGCAAAACAGATCAGATACAGTTCAAGTTCCAAATGCTTCACATCCCATTTTTGGACTGTGTGCTGCCACCAAGCCCCAGTGCTGTGGCTCTGATCACTGTAAACCAGAGACGTTTATAACAACTGGGCTACATAGCACATACTTGGCTTACCACAGAACTTGCAGAAGGCAGCACTGCCAAGACAGGAAGCAGTTTAATATTCTATTTGGGGTTACCTAAATTGCTGATATGAGGTCCAGAGTGTTTCAAAAAAAAGCCACTGATGTGAGTGTCCAGAGGTCCAAGACCTTCATCAGCCTTGCCTTCTTCTGCTGCCTTTAGTTTGAGTTCAGTGGCTGCAGCCCCTTTCTCAAGTTGCTGTTCACCTTGGATAGCATGCTGCCATTGGTATGTGTGCTGCTGAAGTGAGCACACAGCATACTGCAATTGGGCTGGGGCCTGCAGGCTGGGCATCGCGTGGGACAGGGTCTCCTAGCTTGTCATTGTGGAGAAAATAGCCCATGTGCCCTGTGAGGAGAAAAGGCCATCCTGCCATGGCTGTCAGCACAGGACCTGCCCGGTATAGGTCTGAGACAGCAAGACCACCCCCCACCCCCCACCCCCCCGCCCAAAAACTGTGCAGGTAGACTGTATCCTCCTCTCAGCTGATGGGACGACTGTGGTCCCCACTGTTCCTCTGTGTCAGCAGCCTACACTCCAACCAAGTATGAGCTGAGGGGCAGTGTTGTGCAGCCTGAAGGAGGCTGTTCCTGCAGAACACGCCTTGGGGGCATGAAGGGTGGCTATTATCACCTTTGTTCAGAGGGAGTCATTTTTGTCAAATGGGTTGCCTGATGACTGGGGCAGCTGGGCCCACTCATAGTCCTGGAGCATTTTAGTCCCCCCACCCCCTTTCCTACAATCCTGCCAGTTGCTTCGCAGATCCCATGGCTTCTCTGTCACTTTCTAGTATTGGAACAGTCTCATGTAAAACAGTTTTTGTCAAAATTCAACTCAACTGTATTTTTTCCTTTTTTTAGAGTGGCAACAAATCTGGTGCGGCGCCTCTGTGAGCGAGGTAGGGGGGGTTCATGTGGCATGTGGGTCCTGGTGTGTGGGCACAGGCTCCTACTAATGCCCTCAGGGCAGGCAGAGTTTGGGGAGCTGGCTGCATTCCAGGCTCTGTTGTGAGTTCTTGTGAAGTGGTGCTTGTGGGCAAACAACACAGCAATTATGCCCAGTGTCCTCACAGACCCCCCTTGAAGGCATTGAGGCCAGTACCTGGGCAGAGCCTCAGCTGACCTAAGCCTGTGTTCCCCCATGGAATCTTGAGCAGCTGGTGCAGCCTCACCAGTGGCTGGGCTCTAAGTAAGCAGCTTTAGCAGATCTGGTTCTTAAAAGCAACCCAAGGCCACTTGAAGGTCCCCTGCGTGGGTGTTTCTGTCATACCAATCATGTGGGAAGGCCTGGGAGCTGCTGGCCAAGGCTGGCACTCCAGGTTCCACTGTTTTTCCTCCCACAGATCCTCCATCAGGCCATGGAGCTTGTGTTTTGTCTGGGTTTCTTGCCTACCTCATAGTTCTTCTCTCTTTGTTTTACTTATCTAGAAACACCTCCAGAGGCTCTTATATTGGAATCTCCATTCACTAATATCCGTGAAGAAGCCAAGAGCCATCCGTTCTCAGTGGCAAGTATAAATCTTGTTAAAAATTGACTTATTTCATTATTAAAATAATTACTATAAAATAACTACAGTAAATAAGTATAAAATAAAATAATCAAAAATTATCTAAATACTCTAATGAATACAGATTTATTAAAAATTAATCCTTATTTAGTTCTGGGCATTGGCCTGACTCCAGAGCTGCCTAGAAAGTTTATAACTTTGCAGCCAGGTAGAATGGGTTCACAGCTGGGTCACCCAGGGTAGTAGGACCCACAGGAAGTCTTGCTTCTGTGGTATGGTTTGCCCACCAGGTATTGTTGCCTCGTGGGCTCAGCCAGGCTGGGAGCTGTTTATCCAGGGGGTGAGCTGGTAGATACCTCCTTCTCCATCCCCAGACAATGCTCAGCAGCTAGGCTATCACAGTTGTATCTTGGGGTGACACCTGGCCCAGAAGGGCTCTTCTGTGGTCCTTCTCCATTCCACTGCTTCCTACCTGGCTCTGTTTTTTTGGAAGAGCTGTGTCAGCCTACCACCTGACCTCCCAGTGCTCCGTTGTAGACCAGGAGTTCTCTTTAGTCTTACTTCTTGGGTATTGCTTTTTCTTCCAAGTTGTATGGGTCCCCATTTTTCTTGGTGTGGTAGCCCTGATGTCTGTGGGATGTATGGTCTCCAGGCTGCTGCTCTGAAGTGTGGGAATCCCTCTTGCAGGCAGCCCTTGCTGCAGCCAGCCTAGGATCCTCTTGAGCAGGGAATCTATGGTCAGGGCACAGAGGGACAGCGGCTGCAGGTCATTTTGCTCAGAAGCAGGTGTATACCCTTACTTAGCACCCTCTGAACCCTTGACCTCGGCCTTCTGTGTGCACATTTTAATTGACACTTCACATCGTTTCCGTGTCTCCTTCAGATATATCGATACTTCCCTGGGTTTGACTGGTTCTTCCTTGATCCCATTACAAGCAGTGGAATTAAATTTGCAAATGATGAAAAGTGAGTACTGTGGTAGGGCATGTAATATTTTAATTTAGAAAAACACTGAGAACTCCCAGGATAAGCCTGTTCAGTCACATTAACCAAATAGGATGGAATACTGAAGACTACAGTTCTTCTTTAACCAATGTATCTTATAGAGGGAAAGTAGGTAAGAGAGCTGCAGCTGAGAGAAAAAGGATATGTAAATACTAAAATTAAAGTATTTTGTTCACATGTTTTTATTCTTTTTAATCCTCAATGAGGATATTTTCATTGGTTTTAGAGAAAGACACACACACACATTGATGTGAGAGAGAAACATCAATCAGTTTACTTTCATACACACCCTGACCTAGGAGGGAACCCATAACCTAGGTATGTGCCCTGACCAGGAATCGAACCCAAAACCTTTTGGTGCATGGGACAATGCTCCAACCAACTGAGCAACATGGCCAGGGCTGTCCATATGGTTTTTATCTGAAAATAGTTCAACAAAACCAGAATTACTGAATAGGTAGGTATTAAAGCAGTAATAGTAACTTAAAAATGATATCCTCAGTCATTTGACTGATGTTGGTTGTGATTATTAAAAATATCTAGTAGATAAACCAAAAAAAGTAAATATTCTGGTTAACAGTTCATTCTTTGAACAACGTTCATATTCTGTTGACATTGTCCCTGTGATATCTTTATTTCATGTGTTTTAATTTTTTCGAAAAAGAGGAAAGGAAAAGAATTCTTATCTAAATACTCAGTTAATGTTTAAAAGTCTACATTTTGAAACAATGTAGAAAAACAGTATTTTTTCCATCAATTATATTTTTTGGTTCTAAAAATAGAACAAACTAATATTTGAGCAAACATTGTAAGCAAAATACCTGCTTGTTTGTAAATATTACTGTTTTGGTACTGTTTTGGAACTTAAATGAGAATAAACTGAATGAACTGGATTCCTTCTAAACAACAGCAATGAGTGCTGCTATCCCCACAAAGCCATCTTTGGCCTTGTCCCCAAGCTGAGTGGTGGCAGCGGTGGGGTCCAGCAGCACTTTACCACCATGTGGTTAAGCCTTTACCCACTGGGATTCAGGAGCCCCTTCTTCATGGGCAGGTCTGTTACCAAATACGTGCCAAAGTGAAGAATACGATCTAGGCTTCTCCCAGAGCAGGTAAAGGTAAGACAAACTGACTACAGTAGAAATCTGAAAAGCAGACAGTTCAAAGTTTGACTCAAACGCCAGATACACTCCACCCTAGAAGCAGAATAAGGTGAGAGTGTTTGTGCTTGTGCACCACTAGCAGAAATGCAGACTGTGAGATTAATGGGGATCTCTGGGGTAATGAGTCCCTTCTCCCACATTCTGCCAGGTGCCAGGCTTACCCAACACTGCCCTCATGGAGCCACCAGATCAGTCTGGAATTGAGTGGGAGCCTCATTCACCAGCTCACTTAGAGACCTCAGTGAGGCAGCCAGAAGACACTCTGCCTATTGTGTGGTTTGCTGAAGGGTTTGGATTGAGTGAACCTATTGAAAATGTTAATTTACTGGTAAACATTCAAGAATGACTTTAAATGTTATTTACACCAAAGATAAATTAGAGGAAATAAATATGTTTTTACCAACACATTACTAGTAACATTCATTTGAAGTAAGTTTCTTGGCCCACCTAAAATATTCAGTTTGTATATATTGTTTTGTGACATTTTTTAAAATATTTTTTAATTTTAATTTGTTTTTCAAGTACAGTTTTCTGCCTTTTACTCCCATCCCAGCCCAAGTCCCCAGCCCTCCCCATTCCACCCCCCCCCCCACCTTGTTCTTGTCCATGTGTCCTTTATATTTGTTCCTGTAAACCCTTCCCCTGTTCCCCCAAAATTCCCTTTCCTCTCCCCTCTGGTGACTGTCAGCCTGTTCTCTATTTCAGTGTCTTTGGTTATATTTTGCTTGTTTGTTTGTTTTGTTTTTTAGGTTCCTGTTAAAGGTGAGATCATATGGTATTTGTCTTTCACTGCCTGGCTTATTTGACTTAGCATAATGCTTTCCAGTTCCATCCATGCTACTTATAAAAGTAATCATTTTCAATTTTCAGAAAATATGGGGGGGGCCAGATTTGGTGAATGAATTTATCTCTAGATTTGATTGACACATGTCACCTAAAATAGATGTTGATAGAAACTACTGAGAAATCAACTTTTAATTCTCTAATAAAAAGAACCTCAGCAGAATTAGAGATGATAAGCCATGGAAACTCCCTAAACCCAGATCCCTGCCAAGGGTAAAGCCAGGGTGTCAGGAAACCCCAGCTATGTCCCTGGGGACTTGGTCTAGTCCTTTCTCCTCTCCACAGTGTGAAGCACATTTCCTGCTCCCTGCTCATCCTGCATGCTGAGGATGATCCAGTTGTGCCCTTCCAGCTTGGCAAAAAGGTGGGTGCCAGTGCAGCCCCTCGTGCAGAGGACATCTAGCAGACCCATGTTCGGGCTGGACTGGGCATAGGCAGATTTACAGGAGGCACCTTCTGCTAGCAGAGCTGTGGTGAGGGCCAGCCAGACAGCCCAATGCTGTCTATAAGAGGAAATATGAAAAATAAGCAAATGTCTCCCAGGTCCCAGTTACAGGGTCCTGGCCTGACAGAGACTTGACTATAGGAAACTCGGCTCGGAGACCTCTCCAGTTATTGGTGGGAGGATAGGATCTTTGGATGGCAGGATCCTCCAGTCCCAACTCAGGAATCCCAGTCAGTAGTGTTGACATAGAACCTTTCATTTGTTCTTTTGCCTTTGGGATTGGGCAATATCAGAGAAGTACCATCTCATTATGGGCCTCCGCATTTGCTTTTGCAGAATTTGCTTTGCCTTTGGTGCCAGTAAGCAGGATTAGATTTGTAGGTGAGTGTGGGGTGGGATATAGCACCACCTGCCCATGGTGATGTCATCATGGGGCAGAGACAGCCTAGAAGTGATATCTAGGCTACTTCCACCTCCAAACAGGCCTGAGGTACAGGTGAGTTTACCAGCACTAGGTTTCTTTCCTCCAGCAAATCTGGGTACACAGCCTGGTAGTCCCAGAGGTAGGAGGAGGGAAGGGCTGAACCAGTTTGTTGACTGACCTTGACCCCGGGCACACAGCACAATCTGAGGTACCTGACCCATCTTAGCCCCTTAGGACTGCTCCACACTCTTAGGCCACCACCCCATCCCAGATCATGTAGCTCTTTCTGTGGTGGTAACTCATTCACCTTACTGCCCCCTAAGGAAGGGGGAACAGTCTGAGGAACAGTTGTGGGAACAGATAAGGTCTTAAATGGCAAGCCAATGTGCTGATCCTAGGCTGGGCTCCTGCCAGTACCCCAACCCCAGCCATAGCAGGCTGCAGGGCATCAGTGCTGTTTCAGTGGGGCATGAGCTGTTCTGCAGAGGTAGCAGCCACTGATGGGCTTCTGTTGAAGGGGAGGCCACCAAGCAGGTTACCCACAGGACCACCATCTCTGGGCACTGACCGATCTCTCCTTCCTCAGCTCTACAACATTGCTGCACCATCTCGAAGCTTCCAAGACTTCAAAGTTCAGTTTATCCCCTTTCACTCAGACCTTGGCTATAGGCACAAGTACATCTACAAGAGTCCTGAGCTTCCTCGGATACTGAGGTAAGATGTTCACTTCTCACCAGGAATGTTTTCCTCGGTGGCGACAGCTCAGGCCAGACATACAGCAGGCTCATCTGCTAAAGCTGCCTTAATGGGGTTCCAGAATCATCATGATTCAAGAGTCTTTTATTTCTACTGAGAGGGGCTAAGAATGTTTTTTGCCTCTCCCTCCTGGACTATTTCCATGATCTCCCCATAGTATAGGTTGTACAGGCCTACACAGATACTCCACACAGCAGTGCACCCAGCACACAGATGTCCATATATAGGAGCCCCCCTACACACATGCTCCCCAACTCTTGTGCATTAAGCCTCCCTCCTTTTCCACATACCTATCAGGTCCTGCCCCGCTCATAAGCAGCTCACAGGCATTCTGGCCTGGGCCAGCTGCTCAAAAGCCTATTTGCCCCAGGCTATGAGTTTACCTCCCTGGGGCTTTTGCCCCCAGCAGCTTTCGTCTCATGTGTAATTCTACTTCATACTTCAGCTCTCCTCTGGCTGCCTTGTAAGTTCCAGCTGGAAAGCGATGTTTCTGTAGGTCTTTGCCATTACTTGCCACATGGGCCTGGGTTGTTGAGAGGGGGCAATGAGCTTAAAAAGTATGGGTTTGCTCTGAGGTTGTAATTTTTCCCATCAGGAAAGGAATATATTACAGAAAACCTAGAGTATTGTAAAGTTTGAATAAAGAAGAGCAGCTCCTAACCTGGTCTGTCTTTCTGTGTGTCAGGATTTGACTGTGCAGTGCCATTGGTGCCCTGCTTTTTGTCCTCCAGGCTTTTTCTCCTCCTCCTCATACCAGTTGTGTAAGGATTAAGGGAGGCGGGATCTCTGGTTTGGGCTCAGATTTGGCTGATGGTGTCCTCTGGTCTAGGGAATTCCTGGGGAAGTCTGAACCTGAGCTCCAGCACTGAGCTCACTGCCTGAAGGAGCATGAAGACCTCTGCCCTCCTCCCTGTTCCTCTGATCAACCCAGCACCCTGGAGCCCAGGTGCCAGGGTCTACAATGCCCCTGAAGAGAGGACTTCGATGCCAGCTAGGGCAGGTAGAAGAGGCCCCAGCAGACTGGTCACCAGGAGCATGAATTTTTGTGGAAAATGTGAGTGGCAGGCATATAGTCCTCTCTTCTTGCTGCCGTACAACCTGAGCTCTTGTTGAAAAGACAGTGGCACAGCAGGCTAGCCACTGGCTGGTCAATCCCACACTTCTTGAGCTGGGCATGGAGAACAGAGCAGGAGGCATAAGCTCCTGGGATCAAACTGAGCTTTCCAGGACCATCCACAAGAATGTGGGGAGACTCAGGTTCTTTTTCTTCCCAGCACATGCAGAATGAACTCTAATGGTTCCGTCATCCCCTCTTGCCCTGCGCACCCCATCTGCCTTCTCCCTGCCGCCTTAGGCAGACCCTACCACACAGTGGGGGGAGGTGCCTGTGATCTGTACTTCCTCTGCTTTCTGTCCACCTGTCTGCCTAACGTGGCCCTAGACTGAGCATTTAATAAAATCCTGGTGGTGGTCTGTGTGTTGCTTTCTCAGTGCTGCCCCCAGCCCCAGGCCACATGGGCTGAGGGGTGACTATTAGGTGGAGCATGAGGGCCCTTCTTTCTTCTTCTAGGGAGGGGCCTTCTCCAGATGTGGCAGATAGCATTTGCCTAAAATACAGGCCTATATAGGTGACCCTTTCAACATCATGCTTTAGCAAGTTTATTGGATGTGGCTGTGTCAATGGACAGGTGTTGGGGTTTTACCACAGACCCTAGATAAATCCCTGACTACTGAAAGGACAGGCTGCTGGAGTGCAGGGACTTGGGTTCTGGCCCATGAGCATCACCTCATTCACCCAACTGGTGGTGGCTCTTGTGTTGTTTGGCTTTTTGTCAAACCAGCTTCTCCCCTCCCCTTGTACTGATGACCTCTCAGAGGACTATGACTTAATAAGAATGGGGCCTTGAGCTGCCCCCACATAGGACTTTCCTGACCCTGCTGTTCAGGTATGAGTGTGTCCCCCCTCAGAGGGTATAAGCCCACTTGAGATGAAGCCTCTACAGATGGCTGGCCCTCTCCCCAAGGTCCTAAGTCTTACCTGCCTGCTGGTTCTCCAAGGCATTGTGGCCGGTGTTAGCATCTGGGCCTTGCTGGGTGCCCAGAGGCTAAGGCAGGTTACCTTTCTGAGGCACCTTAGAGCTGCCTGTAGTGATTCTCATGTGTGGGAAATGCACACCTTTCTTAACTGGGGTTGACCTGAAGTCTGTATGTTTCAGGCGAGCACTGCCTATAAAATATCACTGTATTTCAGAGCTGGCATACATAGGACCAGCCCAAGGGTATCTTTCTGTGTAACTGCTCTGCATCAGAGGCTCTGAGAACCACTAAAATACCATGTCCCCCCTCAGCTGGACAGCCCATCATGATTGGCTTGCTCTGCTGGTTTTGTTACCTAGGTTCAATGTCAAGTCCTCAGCTCTTCTCAGCCAAGGAAGTGGGTGTGGTCTGCTTATATTGTGAGACCTGCCTGTTCTGCCTGACCTCTTCATCTTGCTTTTTTGTTTTAAATTTTTTGTTTATATGAGTTGTCTCAGATCCTTTTTTCAGGGAAATGATATAGATAAAAATACAAGCTGTTAAGTGTTTTTATAGCTGGCTGACAGGCCAACTGAAGATGAGGAAGCACAAAAAAGGGAGCAGGCAAGCAGGCAGCTGCTGGGCCATCATCTTAATGAGGTCCAAAGAGCCCTGATGGCTTCTTAGCATAGTACCTTGGCCCAAGCAACAAAGCTTAAACTGTAGGTAAGGACTCGACCCTTGGATTATAAAATCAGTGTATGGTCAGGACCAGTCCTTCAAAAAAAAAAGGAAGAGATGGCAATGTGCATAGCTGTGAACTGCAGTTACATGCATATGTCCTAGGAGCCATAGGATAGGGACAGGCAATGCACATTCCCAGGGTACAGCTCAGCAACCCCTCCCAGAAGAAACTCACAGTGCCACTGCCCCCAGCAGTGGTCCACCATGCTCCAAGGTCT
This sequence comes from Anoura caudifer, assembly GCA_004027475.1. NCBI lineage: Eukaryota > Metazoa > Chordata > Mammalia > Chiroptera > Phyllostomidae > Anoura > Anoura caudifer. The sequence goes on from PVKU01005207.1 coordinate 104,772, forward strand.
CACAGTTCTCAGGGTCTATGGGAAACATTGAGTCCTGAATTCTCATCCCTCCTGATTTTTGTTTCAACTTGCAGCTATACAGTTTTGGGGAAAATATTTCAGTATTTTGGTTCCCAGGGCATTCTACTCCCAGGACCAGGAGTGGTGGCAGGAACAGGTGTAAAAGCCAATACAATTCATAGCAAAAATGCCAATACACAGGACAGGTTAACAAGTGACTAGATTTCACAATTCTTTGAAGAGCTGGTAGTTCACTCATAGCTCTAAGTTCCACAACAGCTGGGATGAGAGAACTTACTGTCTTCAGTCCCAGAACAATGGGCTGTAATTTAGCCCAGCCCCTTATTGCCCCAGGCTGACACAAAGTGAAATGCAGAGGCCAGGTCAACCAAACATGGGCAGGAAGGTTTAATCTGTTTCTCATATGTGAGGCAATAACAGCAAGTGGAATGGCACAGTGATGGTCATACACAGCTTAAGTGGCCAGGCAAGGAGTGTGTTGGGGGTGTGACCACAGACCTTAGGGGTTTTAACGAAGTATCTACTTGGAAGGCCTCCATGGCCTAGTTCTGTGAGCAGTCAGGACCCATGATGAGGACAGAGCCTCTGGAAGAGCATTTCCATCCAAGGTTGCCAACAACTCACAGTGAAGGAAACAACCTGCTCCTAGCTCTCCTCTGGGCCGCTGAGGTGTTCACCTGCCCTTTCTGGCACCAGCCTGCTACCTGGGCAGAGTGGAAAGTGGGCTGCCCTCTGGGCCAACTCCGTACTTTTGCAGGAGGGAGAAGAGAGGCCAGCCTTGGTATAAAACAGGAACTGCACCCTCCAGGAGAGGAATAGTGCAGATCTGCTGTAGAGGCTAGGCATTTAGCCTCCCTCACTAGAGGCAGCAACCCTGCCCCAGGCCCTCACAGCTGGGTGAAAACATTCCAAAATTGCCTTACCTGACGTGAAACTTCAAAAGTACAACTTTTAGTTACCAAAACAAAGAAAGAAAAAAAGCTTCAGCTCCTTTTATTTTCCTGTGAAGTTAATTTTTCTTTTGAAAAAGCAAAACCAAGCTAACTTGGCATTAGCCAGCCTTATCCTAACCAAGGCCTTCTAGATGCTGGACACAGGTGTCTTCCCCAGTGTCACCATCTTGAGGCCCCTTTATCTCATCAGTCCAGAACCCCTGGGCCAGAGCACCCACAGGGCAGCTGTAAAGGTAGCTTGGAGCACAGGAGGCAGAGCTGAGTCAGCATTGGCCAGCCAGTCCACATGCTGCAGAAACATTCTCCAGGCTTTGCCATGGCCACTTGTGCAGACTCCAGAATCAAGAGGCTCAGAAGTTGAAACAAGCTCACAACAAGGTTTGTGTAAGGTCTTGGAGAAGCCCAGTAGGTAGGCTGAAGCTATGGGGCTAGCTGATCAGTGCTATGAGCTCTGCTTTCCTGCTAGAAACCAGGCAGCATCTCACTCTTAGCACCGTTCCTTCCTTGTCTGTCCATACCCCCACCACCCACCCCAAGCTACCACCATGATTCATATACCCTATCCTAAAACGTTGCACTGAAAAAAGCAGGAATCACTGGCTGCTGACATAGTGCTCAGAAAATGGCATGAGGTGCAGAGTAAACAAGAAAACAAAAGCCCACTAGTTCCTACTGTGCTAGTACCTACTACCTGGGGATGTTGGGAAGCAAGATCTGTAGGTCAGAGAGCTCTGTGACCCAGATGTCCCGGGCATACTTCATGATGGTCTGGTTACTGGAGAACTTGCATGAGCAGGCAGTGTTCCTGATGACTTTCTTGGTCCACTCCTTGGGGTTTTGCAGAGAGAAGGAGATGCTAAGTAATCTCAAGCACAAGACAGACCAAGCTTCCAGAGCTTTAGGACGTTCCCAAATGAGCTCTTAGCTCTCACTCTGGGCGGCCTGATGGAAGAAGAGAACGTGACAATCATAGTTCACTAAAGAGGGGCTCCAACTACCAGAAAAGCCAAATGACTAGGTAGAGTCTGAGAAGGTCCTGGCCTTCAAAATGTTCCATGTTCCACCAGGGCATAGCCCGCACACACAAAAAGAAATACCACCAGATGAGTGCCATCAGGCAGGTCCAGTTCCCAGGGGAAATGGCCAGGTGGTTTCCTGCCCAGGGGCCCAAGAGTCTGACAGGTGCCCCCAAACTTCAGCCACACCTGGAGAGGCCTCCCTGAAAGAGCCACTTTCCTTGAGGCTCAGTTTAAGGGAAGCGAAAGTTCCTCCCAAAGCCCAGCCTGTTCTGCTGCAGAAGGGGACATCAGAGCTGTCAAGTGCAGGCAATGACAGCAGCTTCCTAAGAGCAGGAGGCTGAGACTGGCAACAAATCAGATGTACAAATCCCTCAAACCTTGTCCAAGAACCTTCTTAAACAGTTTGGGAAAATAAACTATCTGAACCAAAATTCTGCACAGTCACACCACCATCTCCAGTATCTCCTCCACTGCCATCCTCCAGCGGGTGCACAGGTGGGACACTTAGGAAAGAAAGCAAAGCAGACACCTAGGGACACCCTCTTTCACCTCCCCCAACTCAAGACTTGGGTCTTTCCATGATATCCTCCGTGGATTCCCTATGGGCTACATACACCAAGGCAGGGGCACCAGTCCCATGGGTCAGGCACATGCTCCATACAGAAACCTGGGACACAGGCTCTCTCCATGGCCTTCACCTTCAAGTGGGGAGCTAGCTTCAGCATCCTGCCTTAGAAATTTGCTCTTTACAGCTACAAGTCCCTCAGTCTACTGATTTTGAAGCTTTTACCTTTCCAAGAAAGTGTTCACCTTCTTAGACATGCTTTCTGTGTGCACACTGCTCCCAGGCCCATCCCTCCACTTGGGCAGAGCTTTGCACCCATGCCTCCCTGACCATACCCAGGGATGATCAGACTAGGGAATAGCCTATCTCTGTCCCCTCTGCAAGAGAAACTTGTACCAGGTAGATAGCAGCTTGACCCCAGGAATCAACAGGCACCAGCATGGCAGGTGAGAGCAGAGAGATGGCCAAGACAGGTCCTGAATGAAAGATGGTAAAGAAGCACCAGGCTGTGGCTGGGTAGCTCAGCTGGTTAGAACATCGTCCCAATGTACCAAGGTTGCAGGTTCACTCCTGGGTCAGAACACACACAAGAAGGAATCAATGAATGCACAAATAAGTGGAGCAACAAATCTATTTCTCTCTCCCTACATCCCCTCTCTAAAACAAATAAATAGATGGATAAACAAAAGAAGCACCAGGTGTAGGAGAGCCTGAACCCAGAATGCTGCTCACCCTGCTTGCTGAGCCCACAGTCACCCTGCTATGGGCCACAAACAACTGTGACCTCCCAGGAGTGGCACAAAATGGCAGGATGCAGATGAATCCCAATGCTTCCCAAACAGGACTGCCTCTACCAACTCTGGGCTCAGAGAACCTTACCTGGTACAGCTAGTCCACCTGGCCTGGCATGCCACATACTCTTCATAATCTGCAAACACTTTGAACCTGAAAGAGGAGACAAGAGCATCAGGAAACCAGCCACCAGGCCACAGCTACATGTGTCCTTGCACTCTGGAGCCCTCCTGACTATGGTGGCTGCTCTTTGTGCAACACTAATGCCCTGGGGACATTATTCTTAAAAAAACCTTATTTTAACCCAATGTTCCCTTAAATTACTGTTTATAATGCACCCTCCCCGTGCATGTAGGTTAGAACTGCACAGGTGAAAGGTCTCTTCCCTTTCACCTCCCAGGGAGAAGGGCACAGGATAGCAGGCAACAGGCTCTGTGTAGCTATCTGTTCTCAGGTCCAGCTGGGCCAAGAACTGGTGATATATGCAGGATTTATGGATATAGAAATGCATTTCCATTTATAATTGAGTCAGAAACACATTTCATAAAACTGATGAAATTCTTTCTTGGGTCAGACCTTGGCCAGGGTCTAGTTCCCAGTCCCAGTACCGGTGTGGTTATGATCTGGTCTGGTTGAAGCTAGCTGACAGCATTCATCGAAAAGAAACAAACGAAACTAACCCAAAAGCAACTAAAAGTGGAATAGGAGTCAGTTCTCAGCATTCACCAGACTCAGCATTCACAAGTAGGTTGGAGCAAAGTACTGTCATGTGGCAAATGGCACTGCCAATCTGTTCCAAGTTAGTAAGTCTGTATGAAGGTCAGTTATATAATCATGTGTCAACTGCATTGTAATAAAACACCAATGATATTACAGGTATAGTTAATTCCATGTTAATCACTTTGTGCCACCAAGGGCCCAAATTTGTTACAGGGTTTATACCCAGCCCCACCCGCCTCCCAGAGGAGTCCCACTCACACTCCCACTGGGGAAGTAAGGGCTCTGGAATCATTTCCTACCAGCCCCATGTGACATTACCTCCTGCTTGTCACATCCAGATGGTGCTGGGGGCCTGAGGCTAGACTGCGAAGTGGACAATTTCTGCCACCACAGCCCCCCACAGCACACCAAGCACCACAAGAGGCACTGCAAGCTCTTGCCCTGGATGTAGTGGAACTTTGCAAGGTGGGTAGCCTGAGGATCTGCCCATGGGCCACAATCGGGGGATGTGTGTCGGGGAACAAGCTTCAAGGCCAGGTTTCACCCCCAACAACATGCAATTTTCAGCTCATCATGGGGACCTGTCTATCTGACCTGTCAGTGGGGAAGGACATAGGACCAAGGGAGGCCAGTCCCACCTGTCCTGGTTTAGCAGCCTGTTGATGTCCTTGAAGCACTCCTTGGGAGAGAAGAAGCCACTGCTGATCTGGTCCACGGCCTGCCTTAGCTGGGGCAGAAAGTTGTAGTATCTCGGGCATTGTACCTGTGGGGAGGTTGGTCAAGTCAGCTGCTAGCTGACTTGTGTGTTCAGGCAGCAGCTGCAGGGTAGGCAGTGGGCACACCCCTGGCCATGTGGGCTGCTCAGCCCTGGAGAGATGGTGATGTGCTGCGATTGCAAAATCAATCCCACCTGCTCCTTTTACTATTTATAGAACCAAGGTACCTGAAGATGTACCATGTGTACATGGCACACATGGCTCCACCATATTCCCACAGGAGAGGGCTGCTCACGAATTTGCAACTACGCATTCCCACCCTGCCTCCTGCCCCTACTCTGAAGGTTACAACAGGCCTGTGAGCATCAGGAAGTCAGAAAAAGAGGCATTTGGCAGATATGTACATCCTAGGACATGGGTATGGTGCAGAAAGAGTCTGAATAATGGAGCACATGGTGTGTATGCTCTCAGGCTGACAAGGACAAAGTTCTGACTTTATAGGTGACATTTGGCTTATTTTTATTTTTTAGGCAACATTTATATTTTTACCCAAGTGGTGCCTGAGGCTTTACCAACTCCCCAAAGAGCTTTTAGGCAACACTACCTTTTCTTTTTATTTATTATTCAGAATTAGGCTGGGGCCAGAACTCCTCAAGAGTGTCCAAGGTTATGGAAAATAAGAAAAGGCTGAGAAACTGTCATAGACCAGAAGAATGCTTTGGTTGGGATCCTGGGACAGAAAAGGTTGACAAGATGTTCATGAGAAAATGGTGAAATAAAGTATTGACTTTAATAACACCATACCATTCTTTGTTAATTAATTTTGACAGTGTTCCATACTAATTAGTAATATATAAGTAATAAGAAAAATTGGAAGGGTATGTGGAACCCTGTAATATCTTTGCAACTTTTCTATAACTCTAAAACTATTGCTAGACATGAGTTATTTTACAAAGTCAGACCAGGGAATCTTGGCAGTGGGCCAGCCTCAAATCTCCATATCAAGAGCCTCAAGGGTCCTCCCCACAGAGACCATGGCCTCTATCCTTCTGGAAGAACTTGGTCTGTATCTCTCAGACTGAACCATGTAGAAGAACAGGGCAACCAGCTCCTGCCCAAACTGGAAGTGAGACAAGGACAGGGTGCCCACAGTCACATCCCACCACCTGGGTGGGCAGGCATTCATCCTGACAAGCAGAGGCCTCACCAAGAGCCCTTCCCTCCCTGGGACTCTGGGCAGTTCCCAGGACAATGCCACACTCTTGATGACATGTGGAGGGATACACCCTTTCCAGTCCAGGGTCTTGATGTCTTCTACCCTAAAGCCAAAGGTGAAGAGGTTCTCAGACCCAGCTTCCTCAGCCATCTCCACTCAATCTGGCAGACAGACTCAAGACAGAACCTGAAACCATACCAGATATAATGCCACCTGTTTTCCCTGGGCTTTGATGGAGCACATCTCATGACAGCCACCTCACCCATGTGCAGCAGTCTGTCAACCTCAAGCTTGTTTTGTGATTCTAGTCGATTTTCAGAAATTAAGAAATAGAAGGAACAAGACTGTTAGAACTGGCTACCAACAACTTACAGGAAATACAGGAACTAAAAGACATACTAAAACATACCAGAGGGATGCAGTCAGAACAAGCAACCTGCGGAAGACACACCACCCAATTTCTATACTAAAAATAATTACAGCGGAAAAGAAAGAGAAACATAGGGAAACTCTACGGATAAGAGATTTAAGAGGCAGCCATGCTAGGCCCTTGCCAGTGTCCTGATTCAAATAAAGTGCTCAAGATATTTTTAACTTTAATATCTAAGTGTGACAATGGTCTTATGGTGTTCAAGACTCTGAGTATTGTGGTTTAGGGGGAAAACATCACTGTGAGGATGTGTTAAGTGCTGAGGGGTAAAGTGTTCTAATGTCTATGGTTTGCTGAGAAACAGTCCAACAGAAGCCCAGTTTATGAATGTTCTACAGTTCTACTTTTCTCTAGCCTTGAAATTTTTAATAGTTAGAATTTTTATAACCAGTTAAAAACCCCATCTCTAAAATATGCATATTTATTTTTTTAAAGAATGTATTTATTTTTAGAAAGAGGGGAAAGGAGGAAGAGAGGGAGAGAAACATCAATGTGTGGTTGCTTCCTGTGCACCCCCTACTTGGGAGCTGGCCTGCAACCCAGGCATGTGCCCTGACTGGGAATCAAACTGGTGACCCTTTGGTTTGCAGGCTGGCAGTCAACCACTGATCCACATTAGCCAGGGCTAAAATATATTTAAATACTGACAAATGTCATGATGTCTAGACTGTTTTTCAGAAATAGAAGGAGTTGGGGGGAGGAGTAGGCAGAGACCAAACAAGTTGGGTATGTGCTCCTGTCTGAAGCTAGTGGGCTCACAGAAGGGCTTGAGCCTCGCGTCCCATATACCTTCATTTGTGCTTCAGTTGGTGGAAAGGATAGAGTCTGGTCCTACTCCATGGTACCCCATGAAGAAGCTGTTCCCTAGAGCTCCTCACATTCCCTGATAAGACAAAGCTGTTGGTGAAAAGTAGCAGAGGATGGGTCCTAGATCACACAGCTCAACGATGAGACCTGCCAGTGCCTAATGGTGATGTGCCAGATTCCACAATAGTGTGTCCAAAGTGTGTGTCCAAATTATATGCCACAGTAAATGAAATAAAGCCAGGTGGAGCTCAGAGCAGGCTCACATCTGGTCAGTGAAGCAGCCAGTGACCTGCATCTTCAGCACAAGTATGTGTATGGAAGCAGGAAGGTGTGAGCTAGGGCCCAAGAGCCAGGCACAGAATGGAAGGGTGGTGGTTATGCACACAAAAGGTACTGCCCCATCAAAACGAGGGCCCAGAAAGCCCACTGGGGGCTGCCCTGGAGGATGGGGATCCCCCAATCCCATGTGCTGGGCAGGCAGGGATCCTATCCAGGTCTCTCCTATTGCTAAGCTGATGAAGACTGAACTGAGTTGGCCTACCTGGGGGCCACAGATCCTCTTGCACTGTGTGAGCTCTGGCTTTGAGCAATCCACAATGTCCAGCCCAGTAGACAGCTGGCACCGAAGTCAAGACCCAGTGGCAATACTGAAAAGTGTGTTGGTTTGTACAATCTGGCCAAATATCAAGCAAAGAGGACATCACCTTACCTTACCCCCAATTATAATGGTCCTGGACACAAAATCCCTGGCAGGGTCCTTCTTTATTCCTGGCAGACAACCAAGAGATTCAGGTAAGCCGTAGTGACCAGTATCCTTAGAGGTCAACCTAACACAGGTTGTAGCCACACTGGCCCCTACACACCCACCAGGAAATCCCACTTACAGTAGAGGAATGAGTCTCCTAGAAACTGAACTTTGTATCCCAGGGTGTGAAGAAGGCCAGCCAAGAGCCAACTCTTCCAAAGGCCCATAAGAAAAGCTGCACCTCTGTTTCCAGAACAGGAGACTGATTTGGGTCTGGTCACCAGTACTCAAGGCCTTGAACATGACTGGCCTTGAGAAACAGGTGATCTCAAGATTGTGGTAGTGGTATTGTCAGCCCTGGAGAGCTATCAGCAAGACCCCAAGTTTCCCAACTCTCCTCCTGAAGCTGTCCTGCATGAGGGCAGACAGATGATCAGATACTATTGATCAGCTCACCTTTAGCCCCAGCAAACAGTGTCCTCACCAGACCACCTGTTTTCAATTTCAGTATGTGTGGCAGTCGGGGTTAAGGGGGCAACATTCTACGCAGGGAGAAACCTAGAGAGCATTCACCAGAGAACTGAAAACCAGCCACAAGAAGTATAGAGTTGTAGCTGATCTTTAACATATGACTTCATGTTCTAGAAGGAAGGTGACTGAGCCTTACTTCTGAATCTTCCCACTTCTAGAAATCAGAATAACATAGAGTATAGAAAAGAAATAAAAACACTTTGGCCAAAACTAGGAAGGAAAAACACTCAAACTCCAGACCACTGAGCAAGTTCTGTCAGATCATAGGGATGGGTGGAGAACAGGGCTGTGAGAGCAAGGGACTTGAGACCTGGCCTCCTCAGAGGAGCCATGAGTAAGGGAGATGGAAGAAGCCCCTCAGGGCCAAGCAGGCTGACTTTATCAGTACCACTCCTATAGGGAAATCCAGGCAGGACAGCTTTGTGAAAGAAATGGGAGCATTAGAGACTTCTGGCCAAGATGGAGGCGTAGGTAGACACACTGTGCCTCCTCGCACAACCAAAAGAAGGACAACAATTTAGAAACAAAAAGCAACCAGTACTGACAGAAAATTGAACTGTATGGAATTGCAACAACCAAGGAGTTAAAGTAGACACATTCATCCAGACCAGTGGGAGGGGCGGAGTCGGACGGACAGATGGAGATGGGTCACAACAAAGCGGTGGCTGGCCGACCATGGGTGCACAAGGCAGCAGCTGGTAGACCTAGCAAGGCGATGGATTGTGGAAGGGCACAGCACACAAGGTGGCTGGAAGACCAAGCAGTCCCACATTCGAGTGCAGATAAACCAGGCGAACTGGGGAGTGAGACAGACCTCGCAACTCAGGGTCCCAGCATGGGGTACTAAAGCCTCAAAACACCAACTGAAAACACCTGTGGGAGTTGAGGTGCCTGGAGAAACTCCCAGCCTCACAAGAGAGTTCGTTGGAGAGACCCACAGGGTCCTAGAACATGCACAAACCCGCCCACCCGGGAATCAGCACCAGAGGGCCCAATTTGCTTGTGGGAAGCAGGGGAAGTGACTGAAATCTGGCAGAGAGTGGAGGGTGCCATTGTTCCCTCTCCAACCCCTGCCCCACATACAGTGTCACAACCCAGCAACTGGATTGCTCTGCCTGGGTGAACACCTACAGCTCTGCCTCTCACTATGTAACAGTCACATCAAGACAAAAAAAAATGGCCCAAAAGAAAGAACAGATCGAAGTTCCAGAAAAAACACAACTATGAGATGAAGAGATAGCCAACCTATCAGATGCACAGTTCAAAACACTCGTAATCAGGGTGCTCACAGAATTGGTTGACTTTGGTCACAAATTAGATGAAAAAATGAAGGCAATGCTAAGTGAAATAAAGGAAAATGTACAGGGAACCAATAGTGATGGGAAGGAAGCTGGGACTCAAATCAATGGAGAGGACCAGAAAGAAGAAGAAACATCCAATCAGAAAAGAATGAAGAAACAAGAATTCAAAAAAATGAGGAGAGGCTTAGGAACTTCCAGGACATCTTTAAACATTCCAACATCTGAATTATAGGGATACCAGAAGGAGAAGAGGAAGAGCAACAAGTGGAAAAGTTATTTGAACAAATAATAAATGAGAACTTCCCCAATCTGCCAAAGGAAATAGACTTCCAGGAAGTCCAGGAAACTCAGAGAGTCCCAAGGAAGTTGGACCCAAGGAGGAACACACCAAGGCACATCATGATTACATTACCCAAGATTAAAATGAAGGAGAGAATTCTAGAAGCAGCAAGGGATAAGGGCACAGTCACCTACAAAGGAGTTCCCATCAGACTGTCAGCTGATTTCTCAAAAGAGACCTTACAGGCAAGAAGGGGCTGGAAAGAGGTATTCCAAGTCATGAAAGTCAAGGACCTACATCCAAGCTTGCTGTATCCAGCAAAGCTTTCATTTAGAACGGAAGGGCAGATAAAGTGCTTCTCAGATCAGGTCAAGTTAAAGGAGTTCATCATCACCAAGCCCTTATTATATGAAATGTCAAAGGGACTTATCTAAGAAAAAGAAGATAAAAAACATGTACACTAAAATGACAGCAAACTCATAATTATTAACAACCACACCTAAAACAAAAACAAACTAAGCAAACATGTAGAACAGGAACAGAATCACAGAAATGGAGATCACCTGGAGGGTCAGCAACAGGAGTGGGAGGAGAGGGTGAAAAGGTACAGAGAATAAGTAGCATAGATGGTAGGTAGAAAATAGGGGGAGGGTAGGGGGAGGGTAAGAATAGTATGGAAAATGTAGAAGCTAAAGAACCTATAAGTATGACACATGGACATGAACTAAAGGGGTGGAATGTGGGTGGGAAGGGGTGTGCAGGGTGGAGGGGAGTGAAGCAGGGGAGAAATGGGACAACTGTAATAGCATAATCAATAAAATATATTAAATTAAAAAAAATGGGAGCATTAGATGTTTTCATCCACAGACTAAGACAAAAAAAAAGTCAGAGATGAAGACAACAAAGTGTCAATGTTGTGTACCCTAACCATGGAGAAAGCACTTGAACACATATGCATACATATATGTACATAAGCAAGTGAATGAGAAGGAAATGAGCACAAGCTCCTGACTGACTCATTGGAACAGCTGGGATTACAGGGTGTCAACAGCTGACAAGCCCATCAGGAGGAACTCATGATGGAAGTACAAAGGCACACAGCAGAAGACGTGATAGAGTCCACTGACTGCAGGCAGGGTCACAGTGAGAAGAAAAGGGTGCTGAGTGACTCAAGGAAGGGATACAGGAAGGAAATGACAAATAAAATGCAGAATACCATGGCTTCAAAAGAAAAACATGGCAAATAAAACAGAACAAGATCTACAGGAATGACTAGTTCTGGTCAGGGAATCCGTGTGGTAAAGCACCTATTCAGCCACACACAGGAGGGTCCTCAGTCTGCAGCCTCCTCTGAAGGTTTGGAATCAGAAGCATCAGAGGCACTCAAGCCTAAACATCATCTATCCTGTTACTCAACTGTTTCACAAGGAACTAGATTCCTACGTCTGAGTCTTACCAACTGGTAATAGCTCTAATGCTCTTGAGACCAGCTTTTTATATTAAAGAGTATTTGTGGTTTCTTTGGTTTACACAATTAATACTCACTGTATTACATTACAGAACTTTGAAAACTAAGTTATACCTTAGGTGTTATCATATTTGTAAACCTAGCAAATATTCCTATTTACTTTTAGGGGTCTTTGATTTATATTTCTTCATATTTAAATGTTGCTCAAGCAATTGAAGGTAAGTGTATAAATGTAATATATACTATTTTGCTGTTTATAATTTAAATGCCTCTAATACGTAAAAGCTTTCCAAATAACTCAAGTCTAATAAAGATAATAACTAAATTTAAAATAAAAGCTGAACTGAACATAACATCTAGCCTTTGAATCCCACGAAGCTCCCCCACACCTCCTCCACACTGGTGCCCCACTGACAGCCTGAGGCAATCAATGGCCCTTCCGAGGCATTTAAATGTTTGCCCTCCTCAGGTAGCTTAAGCCTGTACCACAATCAGACAAGACTGGAGACAGAGTTCACCCTTTGCTCCTTTAACTACTCTGACACTGAGCACACAGAAAACATAAAGCTATTGCTTAAAGTAAATGTGCAGTGCCACACACAGCCCCCTCACTGCTTGCCTGCATGAAATAAAGGCCCAGGCCCAAGGATGAGCTAGTGAGCAGGAGTATGAGGTTATATACGCATGGTTGTACAGGGTGATGATGCAGTTCAGCAGCTGCTGCTTATACTCATGGGTCCTCCTCACATGCATGTCAAACATGGAGTAGGGTTGATTCTCACCTTGTACTCCGTCTCCAGGAAGGCAGAGAACCTCAACTTATTTTCCTGAGGAGAATAAAGGGGATGGATGGTTAATTCACAGAACAAAACCCATATGCTCCCCAACATCAAACTAATGCTTGGCTTTCCACCTGGGTTGAGAATATTTCCATCCCTCTGTCAGAAACATGGCACAGAGGGAACTCCCAGATCTGCTGTTGCCCCAGGGGAGGGGCACGAATACCAGAATACCACAGCTGAGGAGCTAAGGGGTGGCAGCAAAGTGAGGAAAAGTGGGGGCGGTGCGCACAAGGATGTTCTGAAGGTCTGCATTCATCCACCTGCCCACCTGCCTGCTGCATGACCTGAGGTCAGTCCAGTCTTCAAATGAAAAGCTCAGTGGACAGGATGGACTTTGAAGTTCCTGGGCCCCAACACACAGAACAGGCAGGGACACTGCCCCACATGAAGTATGAGGCAGCAGGGACAAGCTGTATGTAGTCCTACCTGCTTGACCTTGGCCATATCCCTGAGAGCCTCATCACTAACCAAGGGCAGCAGCTTCTTCAGTTGGCTCAGGTTGGTCAGAAAACCCTCCCCAATTTTCTGGAAGATCAAAAAGGGACATGTGGTTTCACCTCACTTTGGGACTGTCCTCCCATTTTGTTGCCCAAGCCTCTTTTTTCTGGCTACCCCCATTCACTCTTCAGATCTCAGCCCTGCTGTCCTGACACATATACAGCCCTGGCCAGACACTGCCTGCACAGCCTGCTCATCCTCAGGTCTAGCACACCACCTGGTATGTATGACATTTCATTTCTTTCCCTCCTGATTAAGCACTCAAGTCAATAAACTACCACATCTTTGGCTCACCAAACTTCTTCAGCTACTTACTGGCCTATGGTTTAACACTTGGCTGGGTGGCCCCATCCCAGCCCTTCCTGGAACCCCAGGACCTCAATTCTGAATTTGAGCACATGGGTCCCAGAGAGCATTGACTTGCTTTGTCTGGCCCAGTGCTCCCATGCCTGGGAGTGGCAGATGGACTCCACCTATTCCCATCCAGGAGCCACTGCTGGTTCACACACTAAGGAGCAGTTTGCTGCCTGGTCAGCACCCACTAACGATGAGCCTGATGACACCAGGTGGATGGCAGCTGTGCCTGCAGTTCCCCTGTGAACTCAGAGGTAGCCAGTCTCACCTCCATTCAGCCAGCCCAGGTTACTCAGGAGCAACCACCGTCGAGACATGATGCCATTCATCTTATTCTGGAACTTTTCTGGCTACAGATTGTAAAAATCCTTAAAGCTAAAACCAAAGAAAACAGGAAATGGTGACAAATGCTGTTCTTAACAAGGTGAGCAAGTACATGAGGACCTTGTAAAGAAATCCCCTGGAAGGTCCTGAAAGTCAGTTTTCCTGTTTTGTTTTCTAAAGAATTCAGAGCAGCCAGCATTACTGCACACTTGGAGAAAAGCAACTGCATACTTGGAGAACAGCAGACATGCAGCACATACTTTTCAATGTACCCCACAGTTGATAATGCAGAGTGGGGCTGGCTATAACCTCACAGGTAGCAGGACATGGACATTTTCTAGAGTAAAAACCATAGTGGAGAAAATGGGGCTCAGTTTCCATATCTGTACAATGTGGACCTCCCCACGCCCAACCCCCCCCCCACCACCACCACCAACTGTGGTTATTAAAAGCCTCTGGGCAGGCACCAGGAACACAGAAGCCTCCACATGGACAGAACTGGTTTAGGCCCACCTAGCACTCTCAGAAGTATGAAAGTAGAAGAAGCTCTAAGATCATATCCCACCAAGATGGGACAGGAAGCACAAGATCTGACCTAAGAATTCCTCCACCCTATCCAAGCCAGGCCACTCATCCCCAGGTGGGGCCCTCGTGGTATTCAGCCAGCAACAGATGGATACAGGAGCAGAGCCCCTGCCTGGACAAACCCACAATGCAGAAAAAAAGGAGCCACTGGTGATGAGAAGGTTTGCATCCTCAACATCACCTATTGGCCAGAGTGCTTTGAGTAGGTCAGCCATCGACCACAAGGGCAGCACAATAATGGTGTGGAGCATGGGCCATATGCCTCAGCCACTGTGTATATGGGTAGCCGACAGTTCCTAAAGACAGGTGCAGGGTCAGAAAGGAGGTATGCTCTAGCTCAGAGCAAACATTGGATCACTCACACTGACTGTTTCACGGTCTCTGAGTGGATTCTGGCCACGCCATTGATAGCATGGGATCCAATCACACACTTGTGGGTCATATTAATCTGCTTGCAGTCCCTTTCCTCAGAGACATCCTCCGCAGGCAGTCCACATCCCTGGGGAACAGGGTAGTCACTTGCTGTTGCCAAGACAGAGAGCCATGAGCAGAAGTGCTGGAAGTCCCACAGTGGGTTAAGGGCTCCCTGGGGGAAGTCTGGTCTCCTTCAAGAAAACCTTGGGGCTGCTACACCCCAGACTTGCACTCAGATACCCTGGATGCACCTCTGAGAGCTCCTCCTCCCATGCTGCCTGAGTCCAGGGAAGAGCCAAACCCAGCCAGAGGGCTCAGCAGAGCTGCTGTGTCAGCAGCAGACTAGAGAACCATCAGTGCTAGGGCTATGCCATGTGACTTACAAGGAAAAGATGGGAATGCTGTCCCTGTCAACTTAAGTAGGTTTTAATCACATTTTGACAGTGGGAATAGCTGCCTTTTCACCGAAAGGTTAAAAAATGAACTATAATCATACCTAAATTTCGAGTCCCCCCTGTTCTTGTACCACTTTTCTGCAGGTAACAATGACAAGTAGGGGTTTGTTTCCAAATCACTGAATTGCTACTGTGTCATCTCAGGATAAAGGTCTCTGACATTCCAAGAATAGACACTTAAGTCTAAAACCAACAAGGGAACTGGAACATCTTAAAAAGACCTGAATCCATAACTCCCACATACACACCAGAGGTTTATGTAGGGGATTAGCCAACAGCTCTGCCAAGTAACAGCGCTCACACCTCAAAGTCCTCTGCTGCACAGAGGCTATTTGATTCAAGAAGTAATGTGGAGAAAACAGAAGGGCCCCTTGGCACAGGTGCAGCCCACCAGCCCCAACCCAACCCCAGCACAGCCAATGCCCACATCCAGGTGCCTCTGGTTGATGGCAGAGATGATCTCCAGGTGCTGTGGCAGCAATTTCTCAAACATGGGCACAGGACAGCACTCCAAAGCCTTGGGCAGCACAGTGCGGTTGGTGTATGCACGGGTTTTCTTTGTGATTTCCCAAGCCTAAAACATTTCAGAACATTCCAGGGTTCTTTGTTTAGAAACATGCATCTCTTTTGCCAAGTGCCTAAGTAAAAGGGAAGTCTAAGATCAAAGACAGATGTTAACATGTTACCAGAAAGGGGCCTCCACTCTCTGGGGCCTATCTAGAACTTCCTCAAAACTGCAGTTGAGCTCAATTCCCTTCATTTTCCTGATATGATCCACAAACATTTTGCATCCTGACCCAGCAAACACACACAAATGAATAAAGCTTAGAATCACCTCAGTTTCCTGCTTTGTAAACAATTTCATTTAGTTTTCAATTACAGTTTACATTCAATATTATTTTGTATTAGTTTCAAGTATACAGCATAGTTGTTAGATGATCACAGATTTCACAAAGTATTCCCCATTAAATTTCCAGGACCTACCTGGCACCAAATATAGTTATTACAGTATTGTTGACTGTATTCTTTATGCTGTACATTACATCCTTGTGAGTAGTTTGTAATTACCGGTTTGTATTTCTTAATTCCTTCACATTTTTCACCACTCCCCTAAACCACCATCCCTTTGGGCAGCCATCAGTCTGATCTCTGTATCTGACACTGTTTCAGTTTTGTTTGCTCATTCGTTTTGTTCTTTAGATTCCACATATAAGTTAAATCATATGGTATTTGTCTTTCTCTAACTGACTGATTTCACTTAGCATAATACCCTCTAGGTCCATCCAGGCTGCTGCAATGGTAAGATTTCATTCTTTTTTATGACCAATATTACACTGTAAATATATACACCACTTCTTTATCCACTTGTCTAAAGATGGGCACTTGGGTTGCTTCCACACCTTGGCTATTGATAATAATGCTGCAATGAACATGGGGGTGCATATATGCTTTTAAAATGGTTTCTTTGGATGCACTTGTACACCCAGAAGAGGAAAGCAGATCCATTTTTAATTTTTTGAGGACCCTCCATAGTGTTTTTCATAGTGGCTTCACTCTCACCAACAGTACATGAGGGTCCTCTATAAACTATATTTTATTGGCAAATAAAACAGAGCACTAAGCAGTTTTCTATTTTATTTCCACTAAAATGACTTAACACCCACAGTCCAGAGAACACTTATAAACTGTATGGCCCTGCTCTGTACTGGCCAGGAGTGGAAAGGACCAAAGATGGGCCACCTAATCCCATCAGGTACACCCCAAGACAACAGAAGGGCTCTGGGTTCTATAAAACAGGATAAATTTTGTTTTATGATTTCACATGATGCTCTAATTAGTGTAGATTAAGAATATACCATCATAGTAAAGAATCTGAGACCAAAGTAAGTTGTGAAAACAAACCTATAAAGATGTAAACAATGTATTTATTTAAGACTTCAGGAGTTTTTGCTGTGATTTCTAAGATGAGAAAATGTGTATTAGAAGCCCTAAGTAGTGTCAGAATCCTTTTCTTGGCTTCCAAAAAATCTGTTCTTCTATGCCCCTGCACCCATGTTCCCATTCACTGTGTTTTGGTCCCTTGTGAGAAACACCAGAGCCTCCTGGATCTTTGTTCTCCCCATAGTCCCTGTCATCTCAGGGAAAATATCCCTACATTTTGTCAAAGCCACAGGGGAGAGGCATCCTTCAGTTTTGTAGCACTAGCTCAGTACTCATAACCATTGTGGAGATAAACTCCAAAGTCAGGAGGATACTGTCAGCCCAAGCCCACCTCTGTAGGGAATACTATCAGCCTATGGCCCAGGACTGCACGGGACATCATCACTACATATTCCCAGCTCTGTGGGGGATGCCATTACCCAATACCCACGTCTGCAGGAGACATCATCACCCTATGTGCCCACATCTGCAGGGAATACCATCACTCCTATGTATGTGCCCAGGTCTGCAGGGGACACAATCACTCCATATTCCCAGCTCTACAGGGGATGCCATCACCCAAACTCAGGTCTGAAGGAGAAACTGTAGCTCCATGCTCTTGTCCTCCTGCTAACCTTTTCCCAGTCCACTTTCTCCACATCCACCAGGATCCACACAAGCTCAGGAATGGCAAGGGCTAGGTTAGTGTCATTCAGCTGAATGGCAACCTGAAGTCACACAAAGTGGTACCTTCAATTACCTTGCACCGATGGAATGGGTTTACATGGTCAGCATGTGTAGGTCCTCAGCTGCTCACCCTAAGGAATCTACAGGGCTGACAGCAGGGAGAAGATAAGCTAGGTGCTAGGCTCAGCTTGAAAACCAGCCAAGGAGCAGGGCCCATAGGCCACTGAGAGGGAGCAGGAGGACCTCACGGGTCAACTATGCATCATGTTTGTTCTACTGTAGGTGTCCAGGAGGTGCAGGACTCCCAACCCCCACCTCCCAAGGATCTCTCACCTAGAATATGTTGGGTTTATTTAAAATCACCGAACGGAAAAAAATAAAATAAAATCACTGAACAGAGCCTGGCAAACACATCCAGCTTTGCCCATGGGAGACTTTTAGTGTCCTTACTGCCTTGACTCCTAGCGAGGCCCAGTGTGGCCCTGGTTGGGAAAGAAGGGGGACTGTCCCACCCCCCAACGATGAAGAGACCAAGATGAGGGGATGCTGTTGTCCACACATGCCCCAGCCTTAAGGAAGAAACCAAGCCTGAGAACATCCTGTCCTTCCACACTAAGCTCAAGTCCCAAGTGAACAAACAAACCATATCTGGGAAAATCTCAAAACAAGTTCTCACTGGGTCCCAGCAGCTAAACTTGGAGGATTTAAAGCAGCGGATAATGTCTGGCAGGGTGGCAGCCACCACAAAGTATTCCTGCTTTACAGAAACCCCTGTGTACTGTTGGTGGGAATGTAAAATGGTGCAGCCACTGTGGAAAATAGTATGGTGGTTCCTCAAAAGGTTAAATATAGAATTACCATATGATCTAGCAATCCCACATCTAGGTATATACTGAAAATAACTGAAAGCAGGGTCTCAGAGATATTTTTTATCTCTGCATCTATGAGTTTGTTTCTATTTTGATTATTTTTTATTTTGTTCTTTTTAGATTCCATGTGTAAGTGAAATCATGGTACTTGTCTTTTTGACTGACTTATTTCATTTAGCATAATACCCTCTAGGTTTATCCACGCTGTCGCAAATGGTAAAATTTAATCCTTTTTATGGCCAAATACTAGTCCACTGTATATCTGTACCACATCTTCTTTATTCACACATTTTATTGATGGGCTCTTGGACTGCTTCCATATCCTGGTAATTGTAAATAACCCTGCAGTGAACATAGAGGTACATATGTCTTTTTGAATTAGTGTTTTGAATTTCTTCAAATATATACCCAGAAGTAGAATAGCTGGTTCAAAGGCAGATTCATTTTTCTTTTCTTTTTTTTTTTTGAGGAACCTCTGTACTATTTTCCATCATGGCTGCACCAATCTGCATTCTCACCAACAGTGCAAGATGGTTCCCTTCTCTCCATATCCTCGCCAACATTTGTTAGTTCACTTATTGATGCTAGCCATTCTGACAGATGAGAGGTGATATCTCATTGTGATTTTAACTTGCGTTCCTCTGATGATTAGTGATTTTGAGCATCTTTTCACATGTCTATTGTCCATCTGTATGTCCTCTTTGAAGAAGTATTTAAGACCTCTACCCTTTTTAAAATTGTATTGGGTTTTTTGTGTGTGTTAAGTTGTATGAGTTCTTTAAATAATTTGAATATTAAGTCTTTATCAAATGTATTATTGGCAGGTGGGGGGAGTGGTGGGGAGAAAATGCAGACAGCTGTAATTGAACAATAAAGTAATTAATGAAAAAATATTATTGGCAAATCTCTCATTCACTAAGTTGTGTTTTTGTTTTGTCGATGGTTTGCTTGCTGTGCAAACACTTTAGTTTGACATAGTCTTTTATTTTTGTTTCCCTTGCAGGAGAATACATATCCAAAAAAATTATTACTGAGGGCAATGCCAAAGTGTATACTGCTTTTGTTTTCTTCTAGGAGTTTTATGGACTGAGGTCTTACATTTACGTCTTTAATCCATTTTGAGTTTATTCTCTTATATCAGGGGTGTCAAACTCATTTTCACTAGAGGCCACATCAGCCTCACTGTTGCCTTCAAAGGGCCAAATATAATTTCAACCCCTTAACAGTTAAGGAGTAGTTACATCTATACAGTCCAAAATTATTTTGGCCTTTGAAGGCAACTGTAAGGCTGATATGGCCCTGGGTGAATATGAGTTTGACACCTCTGTTTTACATAGTGTACAAAAGTGGTCTAGTTTCATTTTTTGCTTGTGTCTGTCCAGTTTCCCCAACAATTATTGAAGACACTATCTTTACCCTATTTTATGCTCTTGCTTCTTTTGTCATAAATCAATTGACCATATAGACATGAGTTTATTTTTGGGCTCTCTACTCTGTTTCATTAATCTGATCTGTTTTTAAGCCAGGGCCATGCTGTATTGATTACTATGGCCTTGTAGAATAGTTTGATGTCAGGTAGTATGAAACGTATAACTCAGTTCATCTGTCTTGATTGCTTTGGTTATTTGGATCTTTTGTTGTTCCATATAAATAACACGACTATTTGTTCTAGTTCTGTGAAATAAGCCATTGGTATTTTGATAGGGATTGGATTAAATCCATAGATTGCTTTGGATGGTATGAACACTTTAACAATGTTAATTATTCCATCCATGAGCACAGTATATGGTTCCATTTACTTGTACATTCTTCAGTTTCTTTCTTCAATGTCTTAGAATTTTCTGAGTACAGGTCTTTTGCCTCTTCGGTTAAATTAATTCCTATGTATTTTTTTTTTAATGAAACAGTGAATGGCAATGTTTTCTTAACTGTTCTTTCTGATAGCTTGTTAGTAGTATATAAAATGCAACTGATTTCTGAATATTAATTTTGTATTCTACTTTAGTAATTCATTTATTAGTTCTAATAGATTTTTGGTGGAGTCTTTGGGGTTCTCTCTAGATAGATAGTATCTTGCCATTGGCAAATAATGAGTTTACTTCTTCTTTTCCAATTTTAATGTCATTTCTTTTTGTTGTGTGTTTGCTGTGACTAGGACTTCCAACACTCTGTTAAATAAGTGGAAATCCCTGTCTTGTTCCTGATCTTAAGGAAAATACATTTTGCTTTCCCCATTGACTGTGTTAGCTGTGTTTGTAATATGTGGCCATAAAAGTGATGAGGTATGCTCTTCCTATGTCACTTTGCTGAGTTTTCATCATAAATGGATGCTGGATTTTGTCAAAAAGTTTTTCTGCATTTATCAATGTGATCATATGATTTGTTTATCCTTCATTTTATTTATGTGGGCTATCACATTAATTGTCTTGCAGACACTAAACCAACCTTGCACTCCAGTAATGAATCCAAGTTGATCATGGTGTAACTTTTTCATGTATTGCTTAAGTCAGTTTGTGAATATTTTGTCGTGGATTTTTGCATCATGTTCATCAGGGACATTGGTCTACAATTTTCTTTCTTTGTGTGTAATATCTTTGTATGGTCTTAGAACTGGGGTAATCTGGCCTTATATAGTGAGCTTGAGAGCCTTCTTTACTCCTGAATTTATTAAAATATTTTGACAAGGAAAGGTGTTCTTTTTTGAATGTTCAGTAATATTCAACTATATTGAATATAGGGACTTTTCAATTAGGTCAGGGACTTTTTAAAAAGATTATTTATTTATTTTTAGAGAGAGCGTTTAGAGGGAGAAGGAGAGGGAAAGAAACGTCAGTTGCCTCTCACATGCCCTCAACCAGGGACCTGGCCTGTAACACAGGCTTGTGCCCTGACCAGGAATTAAACCAGAAACCTTTTGGTTTGTGAGACGATGCCAAACCTACTGAACCACCCAGTCAGGGCAGGTCCAGGACTTTTGTGTGTTGGAAGTATTTGTATTACTGATTCCATTTCATTGGTAGATATTGGTTTGTTCAAATTTTCTGTTTCTTCTTGATTTAATTTGGAAGATTTTATTTCCCTAGGAATTTATCCATTTCTTCCAAGTTGTCCAATATGTTGGAATATAATTGTAGTTTTTTCCTATAATCCTTTGGGTTTCTATTGTGTAAACTGTCACTTCTCCTCTTTCATTTCTGATTTTATTTGGGTCCTCTCTTTTTTTTCCTTGATGAGTCTGGTTAAAGGGTTATCAATTTTGTTTATCTTTTAAAAGAACAAGTTGTTGGTTTCATTCATCTTTTCTACTATTTTTTAGCTCTCTTTCATTTATTTCCACTCTGATCTTTATTATTTCCATCCTTCTATTCATTTGGGGCTTCATTTGTTCTTTTTTTCTAGTTCCTGTAGGTGTGAGTATAGATTGTTTATTTGAGCTTTTTGTTTCTTGAGGTAGGCCTGTATCACTATAAATTTCCCTCACAGCCTTTGCTGTGTCCCATAGATTTGGGGTCATTGTGTTTTCATTTTATTTGTATTAAGGAATCTTCTGGTTTCTTTCTTGATCTTGTTGTTAACTCATTCATTGTTTTGTAGCATATTATATAGCCTCCATTTGTGTGTGTGTTTTTCTATTTTTTCTTATAATTGATTTCTACTGTAAGATTAACTCACTCACCTTTTTGTAATGGTCTACTAGAAAGTGTAGATTTTATGATTTTGAAATTATTATCACCAAATAATTTCAACCATTTCAAGTCACAGGAAATACTAGGTGTGACAAAGCTATGTGACAGAAACTTAAGCAAGTATTAGGCCTAATGGAGGAGTTCCATGCCCAGTCATTTTATGGCTGGGGAGAAGACAAGGATGTCCATTGTGGTCAAAGAAGATGCTTGATATGATTTCAATCTCTTTAAATTTATTTTTTTAATTATATTTTATTGATTATGCTATTACAGTTGTCCCATTTTCCCTTCATTCCCCTCCACCCTGCACACCCCCTCACACCCACATTCCCCCCTTTAGTTCATGCCCATGTGTCATAAGTTCTTCAGCTTCTACATTTCCCACACTACTCTTGCCCTCCCCCTATCTATTTTCTACCCACCGTCTGTGCTACTCGTTCTATGTATCTTGTCCCCCTCTCTCCTCTTCCCACTCCCCTATTGCTAACCCTCCATGTGATCTCTATTTCTGTGTTTCTGCTCCTGTTGTAGTGGTTTGCTTAGTTGGCTTTTGTTTTAGGTCTGGTTGTTAATATCTGTGAGTTTGCTGTCTTTCAACTATTCATATTTTTTATCTTCTTTTTCTTAGATAAGTCCCTTTAACATTTCATATAATAAGGGCTTGGTGATGATGAACTCCTTTAACTTGACCTGATCTGAGAAGCACTTTATTTGCCCTTCCATTCTAAATGACAGCTTTGCTGGATAGACCAATCTTGGATGCAGGTCTTTGATTTTCATGACTTGGAACACCTCTTTCCAGCCCCTTCTTGCCTGGAAGGTCTCTTTTGAGAAATCTGCTGACAGTCTGATGGGAACTCCTTTGTAGGTGACTGTCCCCTTATCCCTTGCTGCTTCTAGAATTCTCTCCTTCATTTTAATCTTGGGTAATGTAATTATAATGTGCCTTGGTGTGTTCCTCCTTGGGTCCAACTTCTTTGGGACTCTCTGAGCTTCCTGGACTTCCTGGAAGACTATTTCCTTTGCCAGCTTGGGGAAGTTCTCCTTTATTATTTGTTCAAATAAGTTTTCCACTGGTTGCTCTTCTTCCCCTTCTGGTACCCCTATAATTTGGATGTTGGGACGTTTCAAGATGTTCTGGAGGTTCCTAAGCCTCTCCTCATTTTTTTGAATTCTTGTTTCTTCCTTGTTTTTTGTTTGGTTGTTTCTTTCTTCCTTCTGGTCCACTCCATTGATTTGAGTCCCAGTTTTCCTCCCATCTCTGTTGGTTCCCCATGCATTTTTCTTCATTTCACTTATTGTAGCCTTCATTTTTTCATCTAATTTGTGAGCAAAA
>PVKU01005208.1:0-60650 GCA_004027475.1 Anoura caudifer
ATGAAAGACATATGGACAAAAGCTAGGGGGGGGTGGAAATGGAAGGGAGCTGGGGAGGGCTGGGGTGGAGGGACGGGATGGGAGTAGAAAACAGAAGACTGTATAAGAACAACAATTAAAATAAAATTTAATTAAAAAAAAGGTTTTAGGGTGGTAGGAATATGGGTTAATATTGATAAAAAATCTTTGTAATCTAAAAGGTCCATTCCAACATTAATGAGCATTGTTAGAGGACTGAATTGCAGTTTAGAGACTCAACTGACAATACATGTTAGATCTCAGTCATCCAAATTTAAGCCCACTGAGATTAAGTGTCCATATGATCATTTTCTAGTCAGGAACTGTTTTTTCTTGGGTTTACATGCATTTACACACTTTCCCTAGCAATATTTATAATAAAAATGTACTGGTCAATCATGATGGCTTTAAAAGAAGTGCATGTTCTTAATTTCCCTTTAGAAATATATAATTAAAATATTAGAGAAAATTCAAACACATATACAAGGTTATTGATATACATATATTGTGTTTAAAATTGGATTAGCACTTCCATTAGAAATATGATAAAATTAAAAAGTTGCCATTAAAGGAATTTTCTATACTTAAATCCCATTTTCTATTGTCTGTCATTATAAAGTTAAAATGTTTTTCTGTTCTACAAATACTCTCAACTCTTAATTAAATAATATTTGAGGGATGAACAGTATGTTAAAATAATATATTTAAAGGAAAATGTTTATCTTTTAGAAATACAATATTCCTTTATCACCTACAATAAACAAATACTAAACAGGGTTAATGACTAAAATGCTAGATTTTCAGCTTTCAGATTATAATAATATTATAACTAACCAAAACTGGGATGGATAGAGAGGAAAAGTAGAATGATGTACAAGAGTGTGAATTTACTAATCTTTAATGTTAGGTGACTTTTGCTGTAAATTTGTCTTCCTAAACCTTGGTACATTGATTCAACTTGGGTAATATTTATCTGCATTTACTTCTCCCTGATTTACAATTAAAATTTCTTTCTTTCTTTTCCACTGGCTGGTGTGGCTAAGTGAGTTGAGTACTGGCCTGTGAACTGAAAGGTGGCCAGTTTGATTCGCAGTCAGGGCACATGACTAGGTTGTCAGCCAGGTGCCTGGATGGGGGCATGCTAGAGGTAACCAATCAATGAATTTCCCACACATTGATATTTATCTCCTTCTCTTTCTCCCTCTCTTCTCCTCTTTCTAAAGGTAAATAAATAACAGCTTTAATTTTTTTTTTGTTTTTTTTTCTGCAGTGATCTTTTTTCCAAGCAGTGCTTTGGCCATAACATATTGAAACAGAAATCACTATCCATTACCTGCTCTCTTTTGATAAAAAGGGTTATTTACATTGATAAGAATTTATTTAATGGAATTTTATAACTTTTTATTATTATTATTATTATTTTTTTTGCTTTTTCCCATTTTTAAAAATTTTATTGTTGTTAAAGCACAGTTATAGCAGTGGAATTGCCAGGTCAAAAGGCAGTTCCATTTTTAGTTTTCAGAGTGAATTCCATAGTGTTTTCCATAATGGCTGCAGCAGTCTACAATCCCACCAACAGTGCACTAGGGTTCCCATTTTTCCAGGTCCTCTCCAACACTTGTTTGTTGCTTTGTTTATGATGGCCATTATCAATTATGTGAAGTGGTGTCTCATTGTGGTTTTAATTTGCATCTCTCTGATGATAAGAGATGCTGAGACTCATTTCATATGTCTCCAGACCCTCTGTATGTCCTCAATTGAGAAGTGTCTGTTCAAGTTTTTTGCCCATTTCTTAAATTGGATTTTTTGTCTTCCTGGAGTGGAGTCATGTGAATTCTTTATATATTTTTGGGATCAAACCCTTGCCAGAGCTATCATTAGGTAATATGTTTTCCCATATAGTTGGTTCTCTTTTCACTTTAATGCTGTTTTATTTAGCTGTGCAGAAACTTTTTAATTTGATGAAATCCCATTTGTTTATTCTTTCCTTTAGATCCCTTGCTCTAGGGGACATATCTGTGAAAATATTGCTGAATGAGATGTCTTAGATTTTCCTGGTGATGTTTTCCTCTAGGAATTTTATGGTGTCACAACTTATATTCAAGTCTTTTATCCATCTTGAGTTTATATTTTTGTATGGTGTAAGTTGATGGTCAACTTCCATTTTTTTTTTTTTTTGCATGTAGCTGTCCAGTTCTCCCAACGCCATTTGTTAAAGAGGCTATTTTTACTCCATTTTATGCTGCTGCCCCATTGTCAAATACTAATTGACCATAGAGACTTGGGTTTATTTCTGGGCTCTCTATTCTGTTTTATTTGTCCACGTGTCTGTTCTTATGCCAGTACCAGTTCTTATGCTTTGATTACAGTGGCCTTGTAATATAGTTTGATATCAGGTATTGTGATCCCTTCTACTTTCTTTCTCTGTCTCAAAATTGTTGCAGCTACTCGGTTGTTCATGGTTCCATATAAATTTTTGAAGTGTGTGTTCTATTTCTGTGGAATATGACATTGGTAGTTTAATAGAGACGGCATTAAATCTAAAAATTGCTTTGGGTAGTATGGACATTTCCATGATGTTAATCCTTCCCATCCATTAACAGGATATATGCTTGATATGTTTGTGTCTTCCCTAATTTCTTTCTTCAGTGCTGTGTAGCTTTCTGAGTACAGGCCTTTTACCTCCTTGGTTACATTTATTCTATTTTTCTTAATCTATGGGATTTTTTCCTGGTTTCTGGTTCTGATAGTTCTTTGTTGGTACACAAAAATGTCTTTGATTTCTGAATATTTACTTTGTATCCCACTATTTTGCCAAATTCATATATTAGGTGGAACAGTGTTTTGGTAGAGTCTATAGGATTTTCTTTGTACGCAATCATGTCATCTGTAAACAATGACAGTTTCCTTTTCCACTTCTCCAATTTGGATGCCTTTTATTTCTTTTTTGCATCTGAATCTCTGTGTTTAGGACTTCCAATATCATGTTGAATAGAAGTGGTGAAAAGCGGACATCCTTCTCATGTTCCTGATCTTAGTGGAGAAGTTTTATGTTTTTTGCTCATTGAGTATGATGTTAGCTGCAGGTCTCTCATATATGGCCTTTATTATGTTGAGGAATGCTCCCTCTATTCCCACTTTGCTAAGTATTTTAATCATAAATTGGTACTGTACATTATAAAGTGCTTTTTGTACACAGATTGATATGATCATGTGGTTTTTGTCTTTCCTTTGTTTACACAAAGTATTATGTTTATTGTCTTGTGAATATTTTACCATCCTTGCAACCCTGGGATGAATCCCACTTGGTCATGGTCTATGATCTTTTTAATGTATTGCTGGATGCAGTTTGCCAATATTTTGTTGAGGATTTTTGCATCTATATTCAACAGCAATATTGGCCTGTAGTTTTCTCTCTTTGCTGTGTCTTTATCTGGATTTGTAATTAGGATGATTATGGCTTCATGAAAAGAGTTTGAGAGTCTTCCATCTTCTTGTTTGTTTCTGGAATAGTTTGTGAAGGATAGGGATTAGCTCTTCCTAAATGCTTTGTAAAATTCTCCTGTGAAACTGTCCAGTCCAGGGCTTTTTTGTGCCAGTAGCTTTTTGATTACTTCTTCAAGTTTGTTGGCTGTTATTGGTCTGTTCAGGCTTTCAGCTTCTTCTTCACTGAGTTTTGGAAGATTATATTTTTTTTCTAGAAGCTTGTCCATTTCATGTAGGTTTTCAAATTTCTTGGCATACAGTTCTTCATGGTAATTTCTCACAATCCTTTGTATTTCTGTGGTGATGAGCCTACTTAAAGGCTTGTCAATTTTGTTTATCTTTTCAAAGAACCAGCTCCTGGATTTATTGATCCTTAGAATTGTGCTTTTCATCTTTATGTCATTTAATTCTACTCTGATCTTGGTTATTTCCTTCCTTCTACTTGCTCTGGGCTGTCTTTGTTGTTGTTCCTCGAGTTCTTGTAGGCGTAGGGTTAGGTTGTTTGTTTGAGATGTTCCTATCTTTTTAATGTAGGTCTGTATTGCTCTGAACTTCTCTCTCATGGTGGCCTTCACTGTGTCCCATAAGTTTTGGATTGTTGTGAGTTCATTTTCACTTGTTTCCAGAAACTTTTTCAATTCTTCCTTAATCTTTATTGACCCACTCATCATTTAATGGAATGCTATTCAATCTCCATGAGTTTGAGTGTTTGGAGTTTTTTTCCTTGAGGTTGTTTTCTGGTTCCAGTCCCTTGCAGTTGGAGAAAATGATTTCAATTTTCTTTAATTTGTTGAGGCTTGTTTTGTGCCCTATCACTTGGTCTATCTTTGAAAATCTTCCATGTGTATTTGAAAAGGATGGTTATTTTGCTTCTTTGGCATGATAGGCTCTATATATAGCAGTTAAGTACATTTCATCTATGACATTTTCAATGCTCAGATATCTTTGTTGATATTTTAGTTTGGCGATCTATCCATTTTTACTGTTGCGTGTTAAAATCCCCTATTGTGATTGTACTGCTGTTAATATCTTTCTTGAAGCCCTCCAAGATTTTCTTTATGTATTTGGATGCTCCTGTGTTGGGTGCATATATATTTGCAGTGTTTATGTCTGCTTGATGGATTCTTCACTTGAGTATTATGACATGATCTTCTGGGTCTCATTGTATGGCTCTGATTTTGAAGTCTATTTTGTCTGATGTGAGTACTACTACCTTGGCATTTTTTTCCTGTTTATTTGCTTGGAATATTTGTTTGTAGCCTTTCACTTTCTATCTGTGAAGGTTTTGTGCTCTGAGTTGTGGCTCTTGTAGACAGCATATGTGTGGGTCATGGTTTCTTATCCATTCAACTATTCTATGTCTTTTGATTGGGTAATTTAATCCATTTACATTTAAAGTTCTTATCCATAGGTACTTATTCATTGTTATTTTTTCATACCTTTGATCCTCTCTCTCTCTCTCACTGTTTTTCTTCCTGTTCTTGGAGCAGACGCTTTAGCATCTCTTCCTGAACTGGTTTGGAAGAGGTATATTTTTTGAGACTATTTTTGTTTGGGAAATTACTCATTTGGCCTTCCATTTTAATCAAGAGCTTTGCTGGATAGAGTAGTCTTGATTGCAGGCCCTTTGTTTTCATTACTTGGAATCTTCCTTTCCATTCCCTTCTGGCTTGGATTATTTCCACTGAGAAGTCAGCTGCTAGTCTTATCGGGGCTTCCTTGTGGTTACTTTCTGTTCCTCCCTTGCTGCCTTTAAGATATTCTCTTTGTCTTTGTATTTTGCCATTCTTATTATGTTGTGTCTTGAAGTGGGCTTTGGGTTCATCTAGATGGGATTGTCTTTGTTTTATGGATTTGTATGATTTTTTCTCTCATGAAATTAGGGAAGTTTTCTGTCATTGCTTTTTCAAACAGGTTTTCTATCATTTCCTCTTCTTCTCCTTCTGGTCTCCCAATTATATAGACATTATTATGTTTCATGTTGTCCTACAGTTCCCTTAACTCCTCTTTGTTATTTCTGAGTCTCATTTCCTTTTCTTGCTCTTTCTGGGTGTTGTTTTCTACCTTGTCCTCCAGCTCCCTGATCTGATCCTCTGCCTCATCCTGACTGCTTGTAATTTCTTCTAGTGTCTTTTGTATTTCTGAGATTTTATTGTTCATTTCTTCCTGGTTTTTGTTTATAGTTTCTACTCCCTTATTCATACTCTTGTAGTTCTTCCTCAGTTCCTTGTAGTTGTCTATGAGTTCCTTGAGCATCTTTATATTCATTCTTTTTAATTCTATATCAGGTATTTTGTTTACCTCCATTTCATTTATTTCTTTTAATGGGGAATCTTCCATTCCTTTTGATTGCAGGTCCTTTTTTTGTCTTCTCATTTTATATAAATCCTTTTGTTTTTTCTGTGTTCCCTGATGTTTTGTGTTGCTATCTGTTTTTGTAGGGAGAACTTTTATTGTAGGAATTCTGTAGGATTAAGAGGTGTGGTCTCTTTAATCTCCTTGTCTGGATGTTCTAGGTGTGCCCTTTCTTTTTTTTGTGTGTGTGTGGGTCTCTTGTTGTACTTGGGTTTCTACCTTTTGGTGGTTCCTTTGTTGGTAGTTTCTCTCCTCCTGTGTATATACTGATGTTCTCACCTCCCACCTATTCTTGTTTGTGATCAGTGGCAAGGGGTAGGCAAAATAAATTAAGACATTGGGAGAGTATTCTATGGGATTTAAAGTACCAGCAAGTAGAGAAGAGATAGGAGATTCTTTCAATAAGTATAGCATTAACTGTGATATTTCACCCAACTGGCTATTTTTTATAGGAGGCAAAAGAGAGATAAGACTCTTTTTAGAGGGGAGGAGGATTGTGAGCTGAATCCAGAAAACAGAGCACTTGTGTAAGGCTCAATGATAAGACGTAGTTAGAGTAAAAGATAGAATGTAGGCATAGTGTGTGAGAGAATAGAGTTTACCACAACAATAATAAAGCTCAGGAATAAAGTGAAGTGGGCTAAGATCAGGGAAGGTTGCTCTATAGTATGTACAATTGTATGGAACAACAATTATTTACAATAGTACTGGAATAACAATAATATAACAAGAAATATATGATTTGGGTAACCAGAATAGAAAGTACACAATCAACAGTATTGTGTTATTGGAGCAAGAGCAAGATGAAAGAAAGAAAATTAAAATACAATAAAGAGAGAATAAGGAAAACCAGTCAAGTAATGCAATTAAACAGACAAATAAAATGAAGAAAACTAAACCAAAAGAAGAGAACTAAAAAAAAACTAATAAAATAGAAGTAAAAATAATGATAATGATAATGATAATAATAATTAAATAATAATAATAGAAATAAACAATAAAATGTCAATTCTATGGGGTAGCAAAGTGAAATGTGTCTCAGTTTGTCATTTTGGGGGGTTAGCCTTGTGCTCCCCATTTGGATCTGTCTCTGGGCCTTTCACAACTCCACGTCTTATTGTCTCACTTGGGGAAAGAAAATAATAGAGAGAGGAAAGAAAAAAATAAGCTTCCTACTGACTTTAAACCCACTGAGTGAGTTCTGCTGGTCTTCTTGGATGTCACAGGAAGAGGAAGAGGAGAGCTGGGCTTCACTTTTCTCCCTTCCTATGGTTTTGCGTGTATGGTGGCCAAGTCTGGGCCACAATATTCACTGTTGCTCAGCCTCCAGCTCAGGTCCTCTGTGAACTGCCAGGCCCTCACTGTCCATCTGCACCAGGCCTGCTCCTTTAATTCACCAGTTGTACCAAGGTCTATGCGGTGTGCCTACTCCTTGCTTTTTTTAAAAAAAAATTAATTGTTGTTCTTGTACAGTTTTCTGTCTTTTGCTCCCATTCCAGCCCACCGCCCCAGCCCTCCCCACTCCCTCCCATTTCCACCCCCACTAGTTTTTGTCCATGTGCCTTTTTACTTCTTGCTCCAAACCCTCCCCCCTTTCCCCTGAAATTCCCTCCCCTCTCCCCTCTGGTGACTATCAGCCCCTACTCAATTTCAGTGTCTTTGCTTATATTATGCTTGTTTGTTTGATTTTTTTGATTAGGTTCCTGTTAAAGATGAGATCATATGGTATTTGTCTTTCACTGCCTGGCTTATTTCGCTTAGCATAATGCTCTCCAGTTCCATCCATGCTGTCGCGAAGGGTAGGAGCTCCTTCTTTCTTTCTGCTGCATAGAATTCCATTGGGTAAATGTACCATAGTTTCTTGATCCATTCATTTACTGATGGGTACCTCCTTGCTCTTTTTGAACACACCATGGCTGGAGTGCACAGCCGGGCAGGCATTGCCAGTCAGCCTCTGGGTAAGCAGAGGGAATCAAGCCTGGGCAAGCTGCTCAAATCAGCCTTGGGGCCAGTAGTAACACAAATAGCCAGAAGCAGTTGCAGGACAAGTGTTGTCAGTCAGCCTCCAGGCGAGTGGTGTAGTAACTCAGCTGCTAGGCTACCTGCCTGAGTCCAACACATGCTAGCAGCTGGAGTGAGCCTCAGGGCCAGTGGGGTGAATCAGCTGCCCAGCAAGCAGCCCCAGTCAAGCACTTGCACAGGGCTGGAATTCACAGTTGGGAGAGCTTCTAGAGCTCAGAACAGGCAAGCAGCTCAAATCACCCTCAGGGCAAGCCAGCCACTGTGAGACAGTTCTTTACAAATCAGCTGTGAGCCTCTTTTATTTTATTTTATTTTTTGAGTAAACGCCTCTTGGTTAAGCTTGGTATTCTTAGCAATCGCAGAGCTTTTCACACAGCCTTGCATTCTAACAAGTCTGGAGATTATCTGGGTCAGAGTCTGAAAAGGCTCAACTCTTCTCCCTCTTCCAGGTGTTGCTTGGCTCCCCAATTTCTCTGGTAATGACCTAGCCGATGTCCACAGTCCCAACGGATGTATATTGCCTTTGTGTGTCTCCCACTTGGTCTCTATTCCCCCCCCATCAACTTTCAGGATCCAGGTCCCTCCTGGTGCTGGGCTGCCCTCCCTCCTCTGGTAGGGGATGGAGCTGGTGATCTATCGCTCCTCCCTGTATCCTGCTGCAGGTGCCATTCTGGTGGCCACAGCAGCTATGGTCCCCACACTAGTCCCAGGGACCTTACTGTCCCAGTGCGCTCTCCTCAGTGTCTGTTTTTCAATATCCTCTATAATTTTTGGACCCCAAAATTTACATAAGCTAGGATTCTGTTGGCTGTTCACTCTGTTCCTCAAAAGATCAGCTAGGTATTTCAGCTGGGCACAGAGAGAACTGGGCTCCTCTCCCAACAACCTTGCTACCATCTTTGCTCTTTCTTAAGTGTTATTGTTTATGTTGTTACTATTGTTCCAATTATATTCCCCTACAACCCCTCAGCCCAACCCACCCCCCACTTCCATAGTCAATACCCACACCATTTTCCATGTTCATGGATCCTTCATATATGTTTCTTGACTAATTCCCTGATCTTCTTTCAAACAACCCCCACCTCCCCTCTCTCCTCTTACTGCTGTCAGTCTATTCCATGTTTCTATGCCTCTAGTTCTATTTTGCTCATTAGTTTATTTTGTTCATTATATTCCTCTTATAAGTGAGATCATATGGTATTTGTCTTTTGCCACTTGCCTTGTTTCACTTAGCATAATACTCTCCACTTCTATCCATGCTGCCATGAACGGTATGATGTCCTTTTTTGCTGCTGTGTAGTATTCTATTGTGTAAATGTACTACAGTTGTTTTTCCTTTTTCAAGTATATTTTAGTGATTATGCTATTGCAGCTGTCCCAAAATTTTCTCCCCTTTATCCTCCTCTTTCCTTCACCCCAACCCTCCAACACTCCTATCCCCTTAGTTCATGTCCATGGGTTGTACATATAAGTTCTTTCGCTTCTCCATTTCCCATACTTTTCTTAACCTCTCCTTTTCTATTTTGTGCCTACCAATTATGCTTCTTATTCCCTGTACATTTTTCCCCATTCTCCTCCTCCCCCTACTGATAACCCTCCATGTGATCTCTATTTCTGTGATTCTGTTGCTGTTTTAGATGTTTGCTTAGTTTCTGTTTCTGGTTGGTTCTTTTTTTATTATTATTATTATTCAGTTGTTGATAGTTGTGAGTTGTCATTTTACTGTTCATAGCTTTTGTTAATCTTTTTTTAAATAAGTCCCTTTAACATTTTGTATAATAAGGGCTTGGTGATGATACACTCTTTTAACTTTACATTATTTGAGAACCAGTTTTTTATCCACTCATCTACTGATGGGCTTTTAGGCTGTTTCCAACTCTTGGCTATTGGAAATAGTGTTGCTATGAATATAGGGGTGCACAGGTTCTTTTGAATTGGTATTTCAGGATTCTTAGAGTGTAATACCAGCAATGGAATAGCTGGGTCAAAAGGCAGTTCCACTTTTAATTTTTAAGGTGATTCCATACTGTTTTCCACAGTGGTTGGACCAGTCTGTATTCCCATCAACAATGCACAAAGGTTCCCTTCTCTCCACGGTTTTGCCAGCACTTATTGTTTGTTGGTGTACAGTCATACCTTAGTACTCATCAACTTTAGAACTTGTCAAACCCTGTAGTCATTGCATTTTTTTGAGAAACAATGTTTCAGCACACAGTGCTTGCCTGAGTCTCATTGTACTTGTAGAACTTTTATGAGTCATGACACCACCCTGTAGGAGAAAATGTTTCATCATTTGGTACTTGTCAGTTTCAGCACCCCCTTTGAGTTCCAGAATGAATTAATGACAAGCACCAAGGTACCACTCTATTAATGATTGCCATTTTGGTAATCATTAATAGAGTGGTACCACAATCATATCCAAAACAAGATGGGAGCAGATTTAGAAGAACATGTGCTAATACTCAAGAAATGCAAACTATACAGGGTTGTTTTGTGTCTGACACAGAAACTTAAAGATCCATAAGGAAAAAAAAAAACTTAAATGAAATGGAATCACAATATTAGAATAAACAGTACTTTAGCATTTATTAGAGGCTGCTCCTTCCCCATAATGTTTGTCAGGAGTGCACACATCTCCCATTTTCCAGAATCTAGTAATAGAGTCTTGATTTTATAAATTGATGTAAGGTAAATGAAGAAAGATATATAGCAATAACATGATCCAAACAGTTACAATCCCAAGTAACAAAGAGGTAAATGGTAGTGTTTTTAATTAAAAAAATGAACTGGAAAAATCTCTCAAAAAGTCATCAACTTGTTTAACATGTTGGATCAGTATTCATATCTCCTGGGCAACTGTAGGACAATGAGGAAACACTATATTCAGTGGAGATACTCATGGTTCTAGTTGTAGTATTGACAAGCATAACATTTTCCTCACCTCTGCACTGTGACACTATGATAAACACTTAGTGATATTAAAAACATAAAAAGAGTCAGCATTGCCAGGTGTTAAACATGTTGTTATAATAACTTGGGCATTGTCAAGCTAAAGCTCCAATCATACAGATATTTCCTTCAAGATTGTAAGACAAGGTTAGATATGCCATCTACTGAAAGAGTGATTCATGCTTGAGGCAAGGAGTTAAACTTTAAAATCCCAACATACTTCATCCACTTGATTCATACTATGCTATCTGTATAGCATTCAAAATATATCATTTAAAAATATATATATCTCACTGCCATGAATAACTTGAAATAAAATCATTTCCTGAAACTTAAAGTTGTTACTTTTCAAAATGTTCCCATTCTAGAAGGGAAATCAAATAACTTCAAGAACAGGAACCCATAATATTGGAATCATTAACATGACTGAAGTACACATGCCCTTGGTATGTTTTTGTTTCATGTGAAAAGTATAAGTCATGCCTCTAATTGCAAAAGGGAGATAAAAAGAGGAAATGCATTGACAGTCTAGTACTTAGTATGGCCCATGGTTCTGATAACTTATCAAAATTTTAGGTTAAGGTAACATTACAGATGGGTGGAATATGGGAGCATGTTCCTGTGGTGTTGCTAAACTACTGCAAGGTGAAATTAGTCATACATCACATTTTCCAAGTTAATAACACATAAGACCCCTATACTTTTGAACTCTATAGACAACAAAGTTATTTCTCAAGGGTCTTTCTATAGGTTTATTTCAAAGAGGATCCACTTTCCACTCATTTTATTAATCTGATTTGATCAATTGTAACATGGGATTAGAAATGATTTCAAAAGTTTTTGGATATGTATTTGACCCATGTTAACATAGGGTTCATGAGGGATCTAATTTTTGTATTTTTTAAAATTCTGTTTGAAACTTGATTAAAACAACTAAATATTAAAAGAAGACTGTAGTGAAAGTATAGCCTTTAATTCCTCTGGATCAGTGATTATTCAGCTCATCAGTAATGCATAACCCCAACTTCCACCTCCAAAATAATTCTCTTTCAGTTGGAGAAAATCTCTAAATATAACAAATTCACTTACCGTTGGTAAGTAGTCCCCATGTTGATAAACACTTATTTAGGAATCTCTTAGAGAATATAATGAAAGTTGGTTACTCTCTCACTCTTTAAAATAATATTTTGCATACAGTTTCAGTCTCCTGGAATCCTGAGGTCTACCCAATGACACCAATTCAATATCTAGATCTACATCAAAGCAGAATGTATATTTAATTTATAAGTATTTTAGTTTTCTTTGGAAAATGTTCACAGCTTTATGATTTAATATAATTGTCCAGGTTTTACATCTCATTAATATATGAATTAATTTTGTAAAATATTTGTCTACTTTCCTCCACAGAAAGATGCCTTTATCTCTGAATTTACCCTGTGTCCATCAAAATACTTAAGCTTCCAGCTTCCAATGCTTGTTTTGGAAGATTGAATTCACACTTCACCCCACAATGTCAATGTTGGTGTACAGTAAATTTTTTCATGATAGTGCTATAACCTATTCGTTTTTACAGCTTGCTCCTCATTTCCCTAAAACCTCTGTATCACAGGTAAAATAGGATTCCAATGCTTACTTTTAATTGGCTTAGCTTATTATTTTGCTAATTGTAATGATAGTATATGCACATCATAGAAAATGTACAAAATATAGAAAATGGTGATATAATGGCCAATTACAATATCATCAATTTTATTTTAGATTTATTGTTTGGATTTTATTCTTCATACTATATATTTTTCAGTATTTCTAGTTGTATTTTCCAATCAGAAATCAAGCACAACAAAGTAATTTTTATAATAAAAGGATCAATATTCTTATAAACATAGGTAATATTTTTCTTCTACATTTACACATATTCTAAAATAATATGCATTTTTAATCCTCACCTATAGATATGTGTACTGATTTTAAAGAGAGAGTGAGAAATATTGATATGAGAAAGAAACATTGATCTGTTGCCTCCTGTATGTGCTCTCACTGGGGATCAAACTGACAACCTAGGTATATGCCCTGACCAGGAATTGAACCCATGAACCTTTGTTGCATGGGATGACAATCAAACTAATTGAGCCACCCATCCAGGGCACAACATGTATTTATTAAACTAACCTTGCCTCATCCTAATGGTAAGACATGGCCATTGTTTAACAGTCTAGTACCTTTATAATATATTTACATATTTCATGTATTTTACATACTATTTGATATATAAAATCATTTTTATATTATATATTTATAGTATCTTAATCATATTATCTACACATAAATATATGCATATGCATACACACATCTAATCCTCTTTTGGAGAAGTTTTATTATTAAATTTAATTTTTTTCCAGTTACAATGTATATTCAATATTATTTTTAATTAGATTTCATTATTTTTGTATTGCATAAATTGCTTTTTTCACCAAAATCAAGGTGTTATAAGCATTCATCTAGTTCCTGTAAACCAACCTCACACACTTCTATTTAACAATTGCATAACATTCAATACATGAGTTTGAACTTATAAATTAATTATTTGCATAGTAAATGAGTTAGCCAAATCTTATTGTATTATTTTGACATGAGTGAGCCTGCAAATAAATGGGTATGCCTATTTTTGTTATAAATAGAATAATAGAATTCTAGATCATTACTAATATCTAAACATCAAGAAATTAACATGACTTGATACGTCCTCCTAAAGCTAAATACATATAAAATTCCTTTCAAACAATGTCAATTACATCACTTTATTTTGTCAGGTGCTAGAATGAATCATTTTTTTTTTGATACATCAGAGGGTCTGCCACCTGCTCCTTGCTTTGAACAGCAAGGCTCTGAATCCAACAGCCATCACAGTAAGAATGGCAATAGGCACAGTGGTTATGTCTTAATAGCACCACTTAATAAAAAAATTTATCTGAGAAAATAAGGTTGAGAAATCTCAAGATCAGCTGTGTTTACTTTGAGAAATATTCAGTGATAGATCTAAGAACCTCTTCATGTGTATCCAGCAACTACCTCTGTCTACCTGCAGTTAAACAAGTTTTCCTTTTGTCCCCTTCATTTTTGGTAAAGGAAAGCCATTTTAGTCCCAGAAATAGTGACACCCTTTGATGTTAACATATCAAGTTTGGGTTTAAAGGAAAAGTTAAAGAAAACAGATAAAACTACATCCTGAAAATTTCCCCACATATTTAGAGTGAGAATTTGGACAAATACATTTGTGTTCAAGAGAAAAGAGGATGCTCCATGGCTCCCTGCAAATTATCATGGCAGGCTTTCCATTCTCCAGGTTTAATCCTGAAACAAGGACAGATTTCTGAAGTGATTCATAGCGAGGGATTACTATAAGATCTTAATGAAGCAAAAATGACTACTAAGCTTCTTTATTTTTTGGCTTATTGCTACATTTGGACAGCACATTTTTTGACCTATCTGTTTGATGTTAACATTTTAAGAATCAATTGTAAATAAGTGTTGGAGAGGTTGTGGAGAAAAGGGGACCCTAGTGCACTGTTGGTGGGATTGCAGACTGGTACCACCACTATGAAAAACAGTATGTAATTTTCTAAGAAAACTAAAAATGGATCTGCCTTTTGACCCAGCAATTCCGCTGCTAGGATTATATCCTAAAAAGCCTGAAATACCAATCCAAAAAAACCTATGCACCCTAATGTTCATAGCCACACAATTTACATTAGTCAAGTGCTGGAAGCAACCTAACTGCCCATCAGTAAATGAATGGATCAAGAAACTATGGTACATTTACACAATGGAATTCTATGCAGCAGAAGGAAAGAAGGAGCTCCTACCCTTTGCAACAGCATGGATGGAACTGGAGAGCATTATGCTAAGCGAAATAAACCAGGAGGTGAAAGACAAATACCATATGATCTCGCCATTAACAGGAACTTACATAACAAAACAAACAAGCAAAATATAACCAAAGACACTGAAATAGAGAACAGGCTGACAGTTACCAGAGGGGAGAAGGGAGGGAACTTCAGGAGAAAAGGGGAAGGGTTTACAGGAACAAGTATAAAGGATACATGGACAAAAACTAGTGGGGGTGGGAATGGGAGGAAGGTTGGGAGGGCTGTGTGGGTGAGCTGGGATGGAAGTAAAAGATAGAAAACAATTAAAAGATGAACAACAATTAAAATAAAATAGAAATTATGTATCATAAAGAGACAATGAATAAACCTGAAATAATGCCTTCAAAAAGAAATGCAATCAGGTCTAAACAAGTCAATTTAGTGACATTCATGATGTTATTCACTAAATATGGAATGGTTTTTCCTTACCACTTTCAACTCTTGCTTGAAAGGTCATCAAGGAACATGAATAAAGGACCCATGGACAAAGCTAAAAGGAGGTAAGATTGAGGGTAGGAAGTGGGGGTGGGTGGGGCAGGAGAGTGGTGGTGGGAAAGTGGTGACAACTGTTCTTGAACAACAATAAAGCATAAATAAAAAATAAATCCTTATAAAATAAATAATTAGATATTATTTGTCAAAAGGTCCCAGCTGCACCTGAGTGGAAACCTCCCAAAAACCTCTTTGAGGATGATTGATAGCTAATATCCATCTCTCAATCATTCACATAGATTTTGAAAAGGGAGCTTTTGTTCCTTAGTTTACTTCAGCAAGTCCACGGTGTATGCGGTAAATTAGGCATCTACTAATCAAATGGAAGGGTGCAAATAAAGAAGTAATTTAAGATCTGAAGCCATATTGTGAATGGGATTATTATAAAAAGTTATATAAATATATTCAAAAGGTCAGGAACTGGTTCAAACAAAAGTTTTATAAATTATAGAGGTTTAAAATCAAATATTTATCTCTCTGCAGTGTTTGGGAAATTAAATTATTAAAAGCAAATATTGTAGATAATGGGTTTCATCAAGTTCAGTAAAAGTTACATGTAAATATAACTGTTACATTATTACTTTTTTGCTTTCAATCTTTCAAGATTGAATAGAATTGTAACAATCTCTAGTTACAGATCAAAGCATTTTAATGTGATTTACTTGTGAATAATTTCTAATTGATTCAGTCTGATGAGACTGCACAGTTTGATATATACTGAAGCAAGAGATATTTTGGACCAAGTAAATTTATAAGCTCCTCTTCTTAGAGAAAAATGGCTGCTGTATTTCACATTGTCATTTTTTAGTTATAACAATGTAGTTGTATAACTGTGTGGATTGTTACAAAAGAATACCAAACAATCTGTACACCTATAACTGTCTCACCCACTTATCAATTTCTGTTTTGGCAGGCCCATCATTCTACTTGCTCAAAATAAAGGATTTAAGCAAAATACAGAATTAAACTATAAGGGCTAATCTCATATATAAGAAGCAAATTTTCCTAGCAACACCACTCATCCACCTACAGTTCAGAGTTATCTTGTTAATGTCACTAAAATGAAAACAATGAATGACTTTAAGGTTTTGTGTTTTGGTTTGATCACTTCTGTTATAGTTGAGATATACCCTGTGCTTTGCTCAAAAAGTATGGATGTGCCCTGGTTTATGTGGCTCAGTGGATTGAGTACTGGCCTGCAAGCTGGAGGGTCACCAGTTTGATTCCCAGTCAGGGCACATACCTGGGTTGCTGGCCAGGTCCCCAGTGGGGGCCACATCAGAGGCAACCACACATTGATGTTTCTCTCCCTCTCTTTCTCCTTTCCTTCCCTTCTCTCTAAAAATAAATAAATAAAATCTTTAAGAAAGTGTGAATGCTATTTATCCAAAATATTTTTCTGGACATGGATCCTAATATTTTAAAAATGAGTGTGGAGGTGCTAATATGTGTGGGAGGAGAGGGAGAGGAAGAATGTGCTTGTGTGTCTTATCTGCTGAAAAGATCAGAAGTACTTCATCTTGTTTAGTGACAAATTGCCTTATTTTACAACAAATGTAACACTGCAATTTGAGAACGGCCATGTCTGACACATCTTTGCGTTTTAACTAAAGATCC
Organism: Anoura caudifer; assembly: GCA_004027475.1. Lineage (NCBI taxonomy): Eukaryota > Metazoa > Chordata > Mammalia > Chiroptera > Phyllostomidae > Anoura > Anoura caudifer. The sequence continues at coordinate 16,866 of PVKU01005208.1, forward strand.
CCACCCAACATGTATGTTCCTTGGTTGATAGAAAGTGTGTGTGTGTAAAAAGGACCAAAATAGGAAAAAAAATCCATCTTTTCTCATCTTATCCATTACAAGATGGAATATCCACAGAGGTCTGATTCTGTAGTGCTCTCTAAATCTCACAACACAAAGGAAACCTCTCTATGGTGATCTTGCTCTCCTTCAACTAAGCATTGTGCCATCTGGCTAAGAAGCCACTTGTTATACCTGCTGTTCCCTGATGTGCTCTAACTAGAGGTATTCCTAGGCCTAGATAAAGACTTCAGATGCAGTGACATAAGATATACTTTAGAGGACTTCAGCATATCAGAGACTATAACAAGTCTAGTAAGGCATAGCTGAGTAATTGTGAAAACATAATGGGATTTCAATATCCTTGCATGGTTCATTTGTTTGTGATTCCAAACACTAACTTGTCATTAAATGTGGAACTATTCATGTTCAAGTATAGCAGTCAGGAGCCATCAGGGTAGATGATGAACACAATTTTTGTCACTTTAAAGAGTAGACTATGCATTTTCTGCTTAAAATAAACATTTTAAGCATTCTTTATCATAAATAAAATATACTACCTCTACATTCTTCCCATGTTTGCCCATTGCCAGATTCCTTTTCTGCTTTTTGATTTGAAAAATAGCTACCATTTAGAAATTTAAGATGATGGATTTATTTCTGAGTCATCCTTTTCCCTTAATTTCCTTATCAAACTTGTCATTAAATCATTTAATTTCTTTTTTGGAAAATGCCTCAAATAATTTTATCTTTCTTTATCCCCACTATGCTAGTTCAGAATGTCCCAAAACCCATGTCTGAATTACTGTCCCTGCCATCTATTTCCCTAATATCAAGAATTTCCTATCTGCCATACATTTATTTAGTGCAATCAAGATGCATTTCCTAATGTACCTGCAAATGTAAGTAAGCACCACATTGACTTCTGTATCAAGAACAGATAGCTTTGCCTTATTATTTTACACAATTCTATCTCTCTCTTTTCTGCTTAGCCATATCTTTCCTTTATACTCATCATGGTAATTCTTGTGCTTTTTTCATACTGCTACCTTCAACTGAAATGCCATGAGCCTTAATCCACATTTCGATATGGTTGACAGTTCTTCAAGATCTGGCTAAGCCTCCAGTTTACAAAGCCTTATATCTCAATCTGCATCAATCTCTCCACACATAAACCTAGCATGGTAGTGAGTGCTTAATGCTTTCAAATAGTAAAAACAATCAATTATATGATTTTAGTATTTTTAAATTTTCTGTTACATTATTTATTATATTTGAGATATATGTCTTTCTTACATTAATAAAGACTCATAAATGTATTTCATTTAGGTACAGTATCAAAAAAGAAGAAATTCAAGAGAATTGTTATAGACAGGAACACATATTTATGAAAACACATAGGAAAAAGGCAGGAAGGACACTAAGTTCAAATCATAAAGAGAGGTTGCCTCCAAAGAAGAAAGTAAGACTGATAAAAAGTTCAGTTACATTTACACAATGGAATACTATGCAGCAGAAAGAAAGAATGCCTACCCTTCATGAAATTATGGATGGAACTGGAGAGCATTATGCTAAATAAAATAAGCTAGGTGTTGAAAGACAAATACCATATGATTTAACTTAGAAGTGGAACCTAGTCAACGAAACAAACAGGTGAACAAAATAAAACCAGAGGCATGGGAATAAAGAACAAACTGATTGTAAAAGAAATGAAAAAGGAAGAACAAACTGACAATAACCAGAGGGGAGGGGAAGGTGGATAACCAGGGAAAGAAGGGGAGGGGGCAAGAAAAGGGACAAAAATACAGGACTCATGGATGGGGTTGGGGTGAGCACTGGGGAAAGAGGTGAGACATTTGTAACTGAAGAACACTAAAATTAGAAAAAAGAATACCAGAGAGGGAAGATGGTAGCATGGTAGGAGGGAGCAGATTCCACTTCCCCCTACACAAGGGAGAAAAAACTTAGCTGATCTATGGAGGAACAGAGCAAACAGCCAATGGCACCACAGCATAGATGAAAACAGGAGATCAAAAATTGTAGTGGACATTGAAAAACCAGACAGTAAGGAGAGTTTTTCAGGACAATAAGGGCCCAGGTATCAGAGCAGAGACCAGGGTGGCTGAAGCCCTGGGTCCAGCACTAACCGGGTCTGCCATAGGACTCTAGGGAGGGAACCGGGTCAACCACTCCCTCCCCAGCCAAACAAGGTTTGAGCAGCACCTGGAGAGACCTTGAAGTCATAGGGAAGGGAGTTAAGGTCTGAACAGCATACACACAGGGGCTGTGAGTACCCACGCGTAGCACTGGGAGGAGTGCACTCCCAAGACCCTGTGACCAGAGACTGCTGTACGACCAGGGCCACAGAGTGATTGGAGGTGCCCTCCAGAGGATGGGGCTTTGTAGACAAATACCATATGATCTGACCTTTAACAGGAACTTAATGAACAAAACAAACAAACAAGCAAAATATGACCAAAGACACTGAAATAGAGAACAGGCTGACAGTCACCAGAGAGGAGATGGAAGGGAATTTCAGGGAAAAAGGGGAAAGGTTTAGAGCAACAAGTATAAAGGATACATGGAAAAACTCTAGGGGGGGGTGAAAATGGGAGGGGCGTGGGGAGGGCTGGAGCGGTGGGCTGTTACGGGAGTAAAAGACAGAAACCTGTACAAGAACAACAATTAAAATAAAATTAAGAAATAGAAATAACATTTATTAAAAAAAAAAAACAGAATTCCCACCAAAGGTACAAAATGGTTCCCTTTTCTCTGCATAATTGCCAGCACTTGTTGTTTGTGGGTTTACTGGTGTTACCCATTCTAACTGGTGTGGGATTGTATCTCATTGTGGTTTTAATTTGTACTTCTCTGATGATTAATGATGTTGAGCCTCTTTTCATGTCTATTGGCCATCTGTATGCCCTTCCTGGAGAAGTGTCTACTCAGGTCCTTTGCCCATTTTTTAATTGGATAATTATGTTTTGGTGTTAAGTTTTGTAAGTACTTTATACATTTTGGATATTAACCCCTTATCAGATGCACCTATGAATATGTTCTCCCATTCTTTGGGTTGTCTTTTTACACTGTTGCTGATTTCATTTGCTCTACAAAATCTTTTTATTTTGATGTAGTCCCATTTTGCTTATTTTTCTTTTGCTTTCCTTCCCAGGACAGACACGTCATATAAAAAATTGCGAACAGAAATAGGCATCTGAAATTTTGCTGCCTGAGTTTTCTCCTATATTTATTGTTTCAGATACAATATTTAAGCCTCTGATCCATTTGGAATTTATTCTCTGTGTGGTGTAAGAAGATGGTCTAGTTTCATTTTCTGCATGTGTCTTTTCAATCTTCCCAACACTATTTACTGAATAAACTATCTTGAGCCCATTATATGTGGTTGTTTCCTCTGTTGGTTATTATTTGACTATAAATGTGTGGGTTCATTTCTGGGCTTTCTATTCAGTTCCATTGACCTATGAATCAGTTTTTATGCCAGTACAATACTGTTTTGATTACTATGGCCTTGTAGCATAGTTTCATATTAGGTAGCCTGATTGCTCCAAAGCAATCCTGATTATTCTTCTTTCTTAGGATTTTGTTGCTATGTGGAGCCTTTTGTGATTCCATATAAAAATTTGAAATATTTGTTCTAGTTCTGTGAAATACATCTTTGGAATCTTGATAGGGATTGTGTTGAATATATAGGTGGCTTTGGGTCATATGGACATTTTGATAATGTTACTTTCTCCTAACCATGAACATGGTATGTTTTTCCACTTATTTGTAACTTCTTCGATTTCTTTCTTCAGTTTCTTATAATTTTCCTATTACAGGTCTTTTACATACTTGGCTTTGTTTATTCTTGGGTTATTGATTCTTTTTGAAGCAATTGTGAATGGGATTGTTTTCTTAATTTTCCATTCTGTTAATTTGTTAATGACATATAAAAATGCAACTGATATTTAAATAAGTTTTCTCCTGCTATTTTGCTGAATTCATTCATCAGTTCTAGTAGTTTCTTGATATAATCTTTAGGATTCTGTATGTGCAGTATCATCTCATCTGAGAATAAAGATAGTTTTATTACTTCCTTTCCAATTTGGATGCCTTTTATTTCTCATTCTTGTCAGATATCTGTGACTGGAACTTCCAGTACTATGTTGAATAAGAGAGGTAAAAGCAGACATCCCTGTCTTGTTCTCAGTCTTAAGGGGGGATGCTTGTAGTTTTTGCCCATTGAATGTGATGCTGGCAGTGTGTTTGTTATATATGGCCTTTATTATGTTTAGGTATGTCCCTTTTATTCTCACTTTGCTGAGAGTTTTTATGATAAATTGGTGGTGAATTTCAATAAATGCCTTTTCTGCATCTATTGATATGATCATGTGGTGTTTATCCTTAATTTTGTATGTGGTGAATCACATTAATTGATTTGCAAATTTGTACCAACCTGACATTCCCAGAATAAATCACTTGATCATGGTGTATGATTTTTTGATACATTGCTTTATTCGGTTTGCTAATATTTTGTTGAGGATTTTAGCATATATGTTCATCAGATATATTAGCCTATAATTTTCTTTTGTTTCTAGTGTTTAGGACCAGAATAAAATGATTTTCGGAGTATTAAAACACTTAAAATAATAAAATTCTGGGGATACCCAAGCTGACAGAATAAGTAGAAGCTACATTAACATCCTCCCAGGACCAATGTGGAATTACAACAGAACACTAGCTGCAGAGAACTCTGCCTCATAACCAAGGACATACAGAAAAAAACACTTCACCGCAACATGGCTAGTAGGGAGTTCTGATACATGACAGAGTTGGCTGGGGTCCCGTGGGTTGCAGCTGAAGCACTGGAGGAATACTTCAGTGACTTGGGGGTTCCCCTGAGAAGTGTGACATCTAAACCACTAGCTGGCCTTCCCTGCCTACAGCATCAGAGTCAGGAAAAAAAAAAACCAGATAATATCCAGCTATGAAAGCAGCAGGGTGTCTGTCTGCCAGGGAAAGACTGCTGGAAACACAGAGAGCCTCTTAAAGGGCCAACACACAAAATCCATTTGCAGCTCCTTGCTCTGGGCCCCAGCAGAGGGAGGATAGAGAAGACTAGAGACACTTGAGAAGAGTCTGGGGTTGGTGCCTCTGGGGAGAGAGCTGAAGGAACAGCTACCAGGATCCTTGTGCTGAGTCATTCCCCATCTTGCAGGAGCCATTTTTCTCAGGCAGAGCACTGAATTCCAAGTGGCATCAGCCTTAGGGGAACCTAGAGTCCTTCCTATAGGAATTACTCTGCCTCACTCTGTGGAGCTTAAGCTGGACTACTGTTTATAGCTTAATTAGTTAAACAACCAAGTGGTTTAACAATTGATTAGTTTAACATCTAAGGTGAAAAAAATACAAAGAATCAAACAAAATGGGAAGACAAAGAGACAGATCCCAAATGAAAAAACAAGATAATTCTTTAGAAGAGGAACTATATGAAATGAAGACAAGCACTTCATCACAGAGTTTAAAGTAGTGATTATAAGGATACTCAAAAGCATGAAAAATGACATAGAAACCATAAAAAAGGACTAGTCAGAATTAATGCAATTTCTGAAATAAATAATACACTGGAAAGAATAAAAAGAAAAAAAAAACGTGATTTGGAAGATAAGATAGTAAAAAACACCCAAGCAGAGTAGCAAAAAGAAAAAAATAATAATTAAAAAAATGATGAGAGCTTAAGGAACTTTTGAGTCAACATGAAATATAACATCTGCATCATAGGAATACCATAAGGAGAAGAGAGTGAACTAGGGATCAAGAGCCTATTTGAGGAAATAATGACTGCAAACTTTCCTAGCCTGTTGAAAGAAAACAACACAAAAGTCCAGGAAGCCCAGAGTCCCAAACAAGTTGGACCCAAAGAGGCCTACACCAAAACACATTGAAATTAAAATGACAAGGCTTAAAGACAAGGAAAGAATCTGAAAAGCCACAAGAGAAACTCAGGTATTCATCTGCAAGGGAGCACCAATTACACTGTCATTTGATTACACAACAGAAACATTTCAGGCTAGAAAGGAGTGGCATGAAATATTCAAAGTGATGAAAAGCAAGGACCTATAAGAATGGCTACTTTACCCAGTAAGGCTCTCAGTTAAAATTGAAGGAGAAATAAATAGCTCCCCAAACAGGTAAAAGCTAAAGGAGTTTGTTAACACCAAACCAGTACTGCAATAAATATTAAAGGGCTTTCTTTAAGAAGGGAAAGAAAAAGAGAAAAGAAAAGAGGAAAACAGTCTAACAATAAATTGGCACTACACATATCTATAATAATCACCTTAAGTGTAAATTGCTTAAATGCTCCAACCAAAAGACATGGGATAGCTGAATGGATAAGAAAGCAAGACCCGTATATATGCTCCCTCCAAGAGTCCCATATCAGATCAAAATATACACACAGTCTAAAAAGTAAGGGGATGGAAAAATGTATTTCATACAAATGAACAATAAGAAAGCTAGGGTAACAGTACTTATATCTGATAAAATAGACTTTAAAACTAAGGCTGTAGTAAGAGATAAAGGATACTACATAAGAATAAAGGGAATAACCCAACAAAAGGATATATATCTAACAAACATTTACACAGCCAACAGAGGAGCACCTAAATTATAAACCTATCTTGATGGACTGAATGAGAGAGGTCAACAGAATGCAGTCATAGTCAGGGGTTTTAACACCCTATTCACTTCAGTGGATAGATATTCCAGGCAAAAAATCAACAAGGGGGCAGCTACCTTAAACAACACACTAGATCAGAGGGATTTAATGGATTTCTTCAGAGTATTTCACCCCAAAGCAGCAGAATATACCTACTTTCAAGTGCACATGAAACATTTTCTAAGATAGACCACACGTTAGGAAACAAAACAAGTTTTGAGAAAGTTAATAAAATTGAAATCATATCAAGCATTTTCTCTGACCACAATGCTATGAAACTAGAAATCTGAAAACTATCAACCTTCTTTCTCAAACTATTTCATAAAATCCAAGAGAAGGGAAGGCTCCCAAACTCGTTTTAGGAGGACAGATAAAGTCAATCATATACTTCAAAAAGTGTTTCACTTGATATTTCCAGTAACAAACTGGCACCATACATAGTTATAACAATGGTATTGACTATAATTCCTATGCCATACTTCTCATCCCTATGACTATTTTGTAACTACCATTCTGAATTTCTCAATCCCTTCACCTTTTTCACCCCATTCTACAAATCCCATTCCCTATGTCAACCATAAATCTGTTGTTTCTATGAGTTTATTTCTTTTTTGTTTCCATTGTTCTTTAGATTCTACATATAAGTGAAATTATATGGTATTTGTCTTTTTCTGACTGACTTTCCTTAGCATAACATCTTCCAGGTCCATACATGCTATCACAAAATGTTAAGATTTTGTTCTTCGTTATGCTAAAATAATATTCAATTTTTCATATTGATCATTGCTTTTTATCCATTTGTCTATTGATGGGAACTTGGTTTTCTTTTATAGCTTGGTTATTGTAAATTATGCTGTAATGAACATAGGAATATATATATTCTTCCAATCAGTGTTTTGGGTTTCTTCAGATATATACCTAATAGTGGAATTGCTCATTCATTAGGCAGTTTCATTTCAATATTTTAGAACCTTCCAAAATATTTTCCACACTGGCTTCACCAATGTGCATTACCACCAAAGAGCACAAGGGTTGTGAGTATGCAAAATACAAAGTTTATTCTTGTATTTTATTTAGTTAATTAATAATTTATTTATCTTATAAGTGTAAACCTACTTTTGTCCATCCTTGTAGTATTTCATGTATATATGTCACATCATATATAATGTAAAGAACATTTAGGTTCCTTCCATGACTTGGTTACTGAGATAAAGCTGAAGAGAAAATAGGGAGTGTAGAAAATCTTTGAGATGGTGATTTCATTCCTTAGCATTTACAACCAAGAAAGGGGATTACTGACTCACATAGTAGCTGTGTTTAAAAAAAAAAAGTTGGGGGGGGGAGGGGGGGGAGAAAATACAGAAAACTGTAATTGAACAACAATAAAATAATTTAAATAAACATATTCATATCACTATACATGCAAATCAATAAAACCACTGAATCCTTAAAAAAGTTGGAAACTACATACTGTTTAGTACAGTGGCTGTACAATTTACAATTTCAATGACAATGAACGAATGTTCCCTTGTTTCCATGTACTTAAAAACAATAACAAAATTAAAAAATTAAAACATTATAAAAGGCATTCTAACAAGTGTGAGGTGTTGCCTCATTGTGGTTTTCATTTGCATTTTCCTGACAATTATTGGAGTTGACCACATTTCCAGGCAGTTGTTGGCTATGTGAATGTCTTTTTAAAAGATCTATCAGTTAAGTTTCTCTGACAAATTTATTTTATTACATTCTTTATTATTACATTTTTTAGTTTTGTGAAGTATGTCATTAGTATTTTTCATTTTTTACTTTTCAAATATTTTATTTGTTGATTTTAAAATATATTTGATTGATTATATTATTACAGTTGTCCCATTTCTCCTTCATCATTCTCGTCCACCCTGCACACGCCCCTCACCCACGTTCCCCTCTTTTAGTTCATGTCTATGTGTCATAAGTTCTCTAGCTTCTACATTTCCCACACTCTTCTTACCCTCCCCCTGCTTATTTTCTACCCACCATCTGTGCAACTTATTCTCTGTAGCTTTCCCCCCTCTCTCCTCCTCCCACTCCCCTGTTGCTAACTCTCCATGTGATCTCAATTTCTATGCTTCTGTTCCTGTTCTAATTGTTTGCTTAGTTTTCATTTGTTTTAGGTGTGGTTGTTAATATCTGAGTTTGCTGTCTTTTTATTGTCCTATTTTTATCTTCTTTTCCTTAGATAAGTTCCTTTGACATTTCATGTAATAAGGGCTTAGTGATGATGAAATCCTTTAACTTGACGTTATCTGAGAAGCACTTTATCTTCCCTTCCATTCTAAATGAAAGCTTCGCTGGATAGAGCAATCTTGGATGTAGGTCCTTGCCTTTCATGACTTGGAATACTCCTTTCCAGCCCCTTCTTGCCTGTAAGGTCTCTTTTGAGAAATCCGCTGACAGTCTGATGGGAACTCCTTTGTAGGTGACTGCCCCCTTATCCCTTGCTGCTTCTAGAATTCTCTCCTTCATTTTAATCTTGGCTAATGTAATTATGATGTACCTTGGTGTGGTCCTCTTTGGGTCCAACTTCTTTGGGACTCTGTAAGCTTCCTGGACTTCCTCGTAGTCTATTTCCTTTGCCAGATTGGATAAGTTCTCCTTTATTATTTGTTCAAATAACTTTTCCACTTGTTGCTTCTTCTTCCCCTTCTTGTACCCCTATAATTCAGATGTTGGGACATTTAAAGATGTCCTGGAGGTTCCTAAGCCTCTCCTCATTCTTTTGAATTCTTGTTTCTTCATTCTTTTCTGTTTGCTTGTTTCTTTCTTCCTTCTGGTTCACTCCATTGATTTGAGTCCCAGTTTTCCTCTCAATTCTATTGGTTCCCTGTGTGTTTGCCTTCATTTCACTTATTGTAGCCTTCTTTTGTTCATATAATTTGTGGCCAAAATCAGCGAATTCTGTGAGAATCCTGATCACCATTGCTTTGAACTGTGCATCTGATAGGTTGGCTTTCTCTTGGTTGCTTAGATGAATTGGCTCTGGGGATTTCATCTGTTCTCCTGTTTGAGCCATTTTTTTTTTTTGGTCTGGTTCTGGCTATTATGTAGTGAGGGGTGGAGCCTTAGGTGTTCCCCAGGACGGGGCAGCCCAGTTACTGGGTTGTGATGTTGTTTGTGGGGGCAGGGTCTAAGAGGGAACAGTGGTGCTTGCTCAGCTCTCTCTTGGATTCCAGTCCCCTCTGCTGCTTCCCCTTTGCCTGGATTATCTGTGTGCGAATGTGGGACCACCTGGTCAGCCAGCCACCTTGTGTGGTCTCACTGGGTCTGCCCATTGCCACCCCATGCCTGGGGTCTCCTAGCTGCCTCCTGTGCACCTGGGGTCTGCTAGCCACCACCTGTAAGCCTGGGATCTGCCAGCCACTGCCTGCGCACCAGGGTTCACCAACCTCCACTTTTTCCTGCCTCTTCTCTGCCTCTCTTACTGGTCTGGATGAATGGTTGTCGAACTTCTGAACAGTTCAATTTTCTATCACTTCTGGTTGTTTTCTTGTTTCTAAATCTTTGTTGCCCTTGATTTTGGTTGTGCCAGGAGGTGCAGTGTGACCACCTATGCCTCCATCTTGGCCAGAATTCCTATTTATTTTTTATTAATTGTTCCATTACAGGTGTCCTTATTTCCCCCCATTACTCTCCCTCCCCTCCCACTTCCCCACTGTCTTTGTCCATTTGTCCTTTTTTCATATACCTTGACTCCTCCCCCTTTTCCCCCATAGCTCCTTTCCACCTTCCCATATGGTCACTGTCAGTTCTTTATTTCCATGTCTCTGTTTCTATTTTGTTTACATGTTTGTTTTGTTGATTAGGTTCCACTTAAAGGTGAGATCATGTGCCTTATTTCATTTAGCATAATATTCTCCAGTACCATCCATGCCCTCATGAACTGTAGGAATCCCTTATTTCCTGCTGTGTAAAATTCCATTGTGTAAATGTACCACAGTTTTATGATACACAAATTTACTGATGGGCAATTAGGCTGTTTCTAGCACTTGGCTATTGTAAATATCACTGCTGTGAACATTAGGGTACATAGGTTCTTCTGAATTGCTGTTTCAGAACTCTTAGTGTATAATCCCAGAAGTGGAATTGCTGAGTCAAAAGGTAGTTCAATTTTTAATTTTTGAGGAAATTCCATGCAGTCTTCCACAGGGACTGCACCAGTCTGAATTCCCACTAACAGTGTACTAGGGTTCCCTTTTCTCCTGATACTCACTAGCAATTGTTGTTTGTTGATTTGTTTATGATGGCCATTCTGACCACTATGTGGTGGTATTGCATTTTGATTTTAATTTGCATCTCTCTAATGGCTAGTGTTGCTGAGCACACTTTCATATGACTCCAGGCCTTCAGTATGACTTCCTTGGAGAAGTGTTCAAGGAAGTGTTCAGTTCCTTTGCCCATTTTTTAATTGGATTGTTTGACTTCATGGTGTGGAGTCATGTGAGTTCTTTATATATTTTGGAGATCAAACCCTTGTCTGAGGTATCTGTGACAAATATATTTTCCCATATGAATGCTTCCCTTTTGATTTTGGCTGATGTTTTCTTTCTTGTGAAGAAGCTTTTAAATTTGATGTAGTCCCATTTGTTTATTCTTTTGTTTACATCCCTTGTTCTAGGGGACATCTTGGTGAAAATACTGCTTTGTGGAATATCTGAGATTTCCCGGCCTATGTTCTCCTCTAGAACTATTATGGTTGTGTAACTTGTATTTAAGTCTTTTGTCTGCCTTTAATTTATTTTTTGTGTATGATGTAATTTAGTGGTTGAGTTTCATTTATTAGCATGTAGCTGTCCAAGTCTCTGAGCACTATTTGTTGAAGAGGTTATTTTTATTCAATTTTATGTTTCTGTACACTTTGTCAAATATTAATTTATCATACAGACTTGGGTTTCTTTTGGGGCTCTCTATTCTGTTTCATGGATCTATGTGTCTGTTCTTATGCCAGTACCGGACTATTTCGATGACCATGGCCTTGTAATATAGTTTTATATCAAGAATCATGATCCCATCTACAGTGTTCTTTTTTTTTCAATATTGTTGAGGATATTCAGGGTCATTTATGCTTCCATATATATTTTTGAATTGTTTTCTCTGTCTGTGAAATATGTCATTGGTATTTTAATAGGGATTGTGTTGAATCTATAAATTGCTTTGGATAGGATGGACATTTTGATGATAATTGTTCCGAACAATGAACAAGGTATATGCTTCCATTTATTTATGTCTTCCTTAATTTCCTTCTTCAATGTTGTGTAGTTTCTTGAGTACAGGTCTTTTACCTCCTTGGTTAGGTTTATTCCTAGGTATTTTATTATTCTTGTTTTTATAACAAATGGGATTTTTCTTTAGTTTCTGCTTCTGATATTTCATTATTAGTGTCCAAAAATGCTTTTGATTTCTGTATATCAACTTTGTTTCCCTCTGTTTTGCCAAATTCACTCATTGGTTGAGTAGATATTTGGTGAAATATATAGGGTTTTCTATGTACACTATCATGTAATCTGCAAACAATGACAGTTTTACTTTGTTTCTTCCAATTTGGATGCCTTTTATTCTTTTCCTTGTCTGATTGCTGTGGCTAGAATGTTCAATAGTATGTTGAATAGCAGTGATGAAAGTGGTCACCCTTGTCTTGTTCCTGATCTTAGGGGGAACAGGTTTTAGTTTTTGCCTACTCAATATGATCTTTCATAGATCACACTGAGGTCTATCATATATGGCCTTTATTATGTTGAAGTATTCTCCCTCTACTTCCACTTTGCTAAGTGGTTTTATTATAAATTGGTGCTATACTTTATCAAATGTCTTTTCTGCATCTATTGATATGATCATGTGATCTTTGTCCTTCCTTTGGTTTATGTGATGGATTATGTTTATTGATTTGCAAATATTGTGCCATCCTTGCATGCTTGGGATGAATCCCACTTGATCATGTTGTATGATCTATTTAATGTATTCCTGGATGAGGTTTGCCAATATTTTGTTGAGGATTTAAGCATTTATGTTCATCAGTGTTATTGGCCTCTGGTTTTCTTTTTTCATGTGTGTCTTTAATGGTTTTGAGATTAGGATGATACTAAACTTATAAAAATAACCTGAGAGTCTTACTTCTTCTCAGATATTATTTTGAGAAAGATTTGGTTTAGCTCTTCCTTAAATGTTTTTTTTTTTTTTAAATTGTCCTGTGAAACTTTGTAGCCCAGGGGTTTGGTGTTCCAGGAGTTCTTGATTGTTGCTTCAACTTCACTAGCTGTTATTAGTCTGTTCAGCTTTTCTACTGCTTCTTGGTTCAGTTTTGGAAAATTAATGTTTTTAGGTATTTGTACATTTCATCTAGGTTTTCAAATATCTTGGCATATAGTTGTTTGTAGTAATTTCTTACAATCTTTTGTATTTCTGTTGTTTCAGTGTAATTTCTGCTCTTTCATTTTGATTTTCATTATTTCGGTCTTCTCTCTTTTTTTCTTGAATACTCTGTTTTTAAAGTCTTGTCAATTTCCTTTGTCTTTTCAAAGAGCCAGCTCTTTGGATTTATTGATTCTTTGGATTATTGTTTTATTCTCTGTTTTTTTAGTTCTTCTCTAACCTTGATGGTTTCCTTTCTTCTACTTGCTCTGGATCTTCTTTGTTGTTGTTCCTCCTGTTCTTATAGATGTAGTGGTAGGTTGTTTATTTTAAATGTTTTCATCTCTTTTAATTAGGCCTGTGTTGCTATGAACTTCCCCCTCAGGACTACCTTTGCTGCATCTCATAGGTTTTGTACAGTTGTGTGTTCATTTTCATTGGTTTCCAGAATTTTTTTGTTTCTTCCTGTATTTCATTATTACCCCATTCATTGTTCAATAGAATGTTTTTGAATCTTCATGAATTTGAATGTTTTTGAGTTTCACCCTTGAGCTTGGTTTCTAATTTCAAACCCTTGTTTTCAGAGAAAATGCTTGATATAATTTTAATTTCCTTGAATTTGTTGATTCTCATTTTGTGTCCCATTATGAGGTCTATCTTTGAAAATGTTCCATGTACATTTGAAAAATATGTGAATTTTGCTTCTTTGGGGGTAAAAGGTTTTGTCCATTCATTTGTCCATTCATCAGGTTCATTCATTACAGTGCATAGTTCAGTGCCTTTATATACTTGTTGACATTTTCTTTGGAAGATTTATCCATTTTTGACAGTGGGGTGTTAAAATCCACTACTATAAGTATGTTGCTGTCTATATTTTTCTTGAATTCCTCCAAGAATTTTAAAATATATTCCAGGGCTCCTATGTTTGGTTCATACAGGTTTATACTGTTTATGTGTTCTTAGTGGATTCTTCCTTTGAGCATTATGTAGTGTCCTTCTGTGTCTATTTTGATGATGTTTGTTTTGGAATCTATTTTGTCTAATATAAGTATTGCTACCTCAGCTTTTTCCCCATGTCCCTTTGCTTGGAATATTTTCTTCCAACACTTCACTTTCAGTCTGTGTATGCCTTTTGTTCTGAAGTGAGTCTCTTGTAGGCAGCATATATGCTGGCCATGTTTTCTTATCCATTCTGCTACCTTGTATCTTTTTATTGGAACATTTAATTCATTTAAATTTAAAGTTATCATTGATAGGTGCTCATTCTTTGCCCTTTTACCTTTCTATCTGTATTATCTCTTCTACTCTTTTTCTTCATCTTCATAAAGCAGTCCCTTTAGCATGGCTTGCAGTACTGGTTTGGTAGATGTATATTATTTTCACCTTCTTTTCTCCTGGAAACTCCTTATTTCACCTTCCATGTTAGAGAGCCTTGCTTGGTAGAGCAGTCCTGGTGCAGGTCTTTGCTTTTCATCACGTGGAACATTTCTTGCCATTCCCTTCTTGCTTGTAATGTTTCTTGTAATTTAGCAGGTGAGAAGTCAGCTGCTAGCCTTATCAGAGCTCCCTTGTATGTTACTGTTTCCAATTTGCTGCTTTTTAGATTCTCTTTGTTTTAAAGTTTGGCATTTTAATTATGATGTGTCTTGTAGTAGGCCTCATCAGGTTCATCTTGATTGGGACCCTCTGTGCTTCCTGAACTTGAGTGGCTTTTCCCCTCTCCTACTTAGGGAAGTTTCCTGTCATTATTGTTTCAAGGAGATTTTCTATCCCTTCATCCTTTTCCTCTCCTTCTGGTATTCCTATGATTTTAATGTTATGTTTCATGTTGTCCTGAACTTTCCTTAAGCTTTCCTTGTAGTTTTTTACTCTTTTTTCATGCTTCTAGTCTACCTGGATATTTCTTTCTACTTTGTCTTCCAGCTCACTAATTTGGTTCTCTGTTTCATCCAGCATGCTTATAATTCTTTCTTGTGTATTTTTTATTTCAGATATTGCATTTTTTAATTTCTTCTTGGTTCCTGTTTATAGTTTCTCTTTATTTCTTTTCATACTGTTATAGTTCCCACTCAGTTCCTTGTAGTTTTCTGTGAGCTTCTTGGACACCCTTATAACCATTTTTTTGAATTCTATAGTCTGATAGATTGCTTGCCTTAAATAGATTTTACTCTTTTTTTCTGGGGGTTCTTCCATTCCTTTCTATTCGTGGCTCTTTCTTTGTCTCCACATTTCAGGTAGCTCTTTTTGGTTATTTATGCTATCCAGGATGTTCTGCTTTGTCAGTTGCCTTCATAGGGTGGTCTTCTTTGGTAGGAGATATGTGTGACTTGATGGCACAGCCTCTACGGTCTCCTTGTCTGGATAGTGTAGTGTTTCCTTTTCTTCCTTTTGTGTGGGCTCTGTTGCTGTACTTGGTCTTTACTGGGTGGTGGCTTCCATGTTGTTTGGTTCTGCCTCCTAGTGGGTGTACTGGTAGTCACATCACCCACCTTGTCTTGTATGCTGTTGTGTAGGTGTTGGTTAATCTGCAGTATTACCAGGCAAGCAAACCTATGTTAGCAAATGGGACCACTCTATTGCATCAGCAATCTCAACTGCACTTGAGCAAATATTGAGAAAGGTGAAGAGAGACTGCATATATTAAAATACATAACAAAGGAAATATGAGATGATCGAAAGCAGGTTAAATATTATTGAGCAGTAAGGGAGAGCAGAATTGATTAGAGTGGGGATAGAACAGGTGAAGATAGAGAGAGATCAAAATTTTAAATGTAAACAAAATACATAAGGGTGATGGGGACAATAGGGTAAGAAAAAGGAAAATTATACTATGAAATCTGAATGAAACAGATTTAAAATAGGCAGAGAGAAAAGCCTATTTATGTTAATGTACAATGAAAAAGGTATTGAACCAATGGGAGCAAAATTGGAGAAAAACCACTGTAGGGTTAGTAACAAGGACAGGTGAAAGAAGTTCGATAAAGGTGGAACTGGAATAAGAATATTGTACTATAGCAAAAATTAAAAATATGAAATGTCTACCATAAAGTAAATGATTTTAAGAGGATGGGGGAAGCAAACTAATAAAAGTTAGGAGTGAAGCCCAGGTGAGACAGGGGAAAATGAAACAAATAAAAATAAAAAAATATGAAATATGATTCCTCACTCAACTGACAAGGGTCAAGGGGAAGGCAAAATGGAGTCAGACAAGGGGACGATTTTCTATGAGGTTTAAAGAACCAACAAATAGTGAACAACTATGAATTCCATTGGAACAATGTGGGAATAACTGTGGTATTTTGCCTAACTAGCCATTGTTTATATAAGGAGGAAAAGAATTAAGACTCTTATCAGAGGAGGAAAGGAATGCTCATGACTTAAGAAAGAGGAACACTTATGTGAGGTTAGATGGAGGAGAAATAGTGAGAGTAAGGGATAGGAAGTCAGTGTAGTGTTAGAGCAAATAAGATCACCTCAACAGTAATAAAGCTCAGCAAGATGGCAATGGATTAAGACCAGTGAGGTGTGCTTTGTGGTCTTTGGAATAACATTAATATGATAGAAATATATATAACCTGAATAAAAAGAATAAATAATAAAAAAAACAAGAGTAGTCAGTTATTTGGAGTATAAGTGAAGTGAAAGAAGAAAAGATACAATACAACAGGGAGAAAAACAAGCCACAACAAAACAATCAGAAGAAAAAGGAATAAACAAATAACAATAACCTATTGAAAAGAAGAAAGATAAATTATTAAAAAAAACACAAGTTTTAATGAAGGCAAGGTGAACTTCATCTCAGGTGTTGGTTTTTGCCTTCTGACTTCTTTTCTGGATCCGACTGTTTTTCTCTCAGGTCCATGACTTATAATCTTACTCCAATAAAAAAGAAAAAAGAAAGGAAAGGAAAAAAGAGTGCCCCCTGCTGGTAGTTGCTAAGTGTGCTTGGCCAGTTTTGCAAATCCTCCTGTCTCCTGCAGGCAGTGGGATTTGGGCTCTGTTTTTACCTTGTAGTAGTTCTGTTTGCAAGTGCACTCACTCTTGGCTGCAATAATCACAGGTGTCCAGTTTCCAGCCCATGCCCTCTGAATGCTGTGTGACCTGCACTCTTCACTTTGTGCCTTTTCATCTTTATAAGCCACCTCGTTTTGCAACCTTTTGATCCATCTGTGAGGCAAGTCCAGAGTCTGTCTCAGACATGGCCAGTAGATGCCCTCCTCTTCTCCCCACTTTGGGGTGACTAGGGTCTTCACTACTCTTTGGCACTGTCCCAGACCTGCCAGCGACCACTGTCCCAGCTTGTGTACACAGACAACTGCATGTGTGCCTGCACTCCCTGCGAGCCTTTTGTTTCTACCTCATCAACCTTTATTCATGGGTCTCTCCACGCGGGTCTGCATTTCTCTCACCCTGGGTGGGGAGGGAGCCACTAGTCTGCTATCATGGACCTGTCTCTCCTCTGAAGTCTGATATGTGCACAGGAGCCATTGCTTGGGGCACCCTGACTGCAAAATGTCCTGAGCCAGCCTGTGTCCACCGCCCTAGCTTTCATGCACAGCTAGCTGTGTGTGCCTTCATGCATTTTGGTTCTGCCTTAGCGACTTTGCATGTTCAAACCTCTTCACATATTGGTCTGAGCTTTGCTCAAACTGGGAAGGGAGGGAGCTATAGATTTCTATTAGAGAGATAGCTCTCCTTCTAATTCTGATGTTGTCTGTGCAAAAGCCCCAGCTTAGGGTGCCATGCCCAGGGACTGTACTGGGCCATTGAACAACCACCACCCTGGCTTCTCTCTCTGCCTATTTTCAATCAATATATATTTTTTGCTTTTGTGTTGATAAATTCTTTATATATGAGGTCTGTCCATGCAAAGTCCAGCCAGCCATTGTTAATATATTGAGAAAAGTTTGGGTGACATTATGTAACCTGGCAGCCAAGGAGAGTAGACTGGAAACTCGATGTGTGAACAATGAGGACTTCACTGTATATTAGTCAGTGGGGTCGGTAGATGCCATTGAGTGAGCATGTATACTGTGTGGCCCTCACATTCATAATGACTGAGTAAACCAATGAATCTGAATCAAAATTTTTTATGGTTTTACTTTATTCTTCAGGAAAAACAATATTTAGGATCCACCAAAAGTGTCACAAGAAACCACCCAGCCCCAAAGACCCTCCTCTGCACATTTAGAGGAACTAGACCACATTTTTTTCCTTGGTGGAATTATTCCATAATCTCCAACTTTAATGCAGCACCTGAGAATTCCATCAAAATCTGCCTAGCCAACAGTTATCCCAGCACATCCAAGCTATAATCCTGTAAAGCCTCCCCACATTCTTCTATGGAAACTATTCAGATGATTCAGAAGGTCTCAGCTATGGGCAACTGGTGATTGGCAGCTTCATCGTGACAATATGCCTGCTCATGCATCACATCTTGTGCAGTGTTTTTGGCAAAACATCAAATCACCCAGGTGACTCAGCCCTGCTTACAGCCCAGATTTGATGCCCTGTGACTTCTGGCTTTTCCCAAAACTGAAGTCACCTTTGAAAAGGAAGAGATTTCAAACTATTGATGAGATTCAGGAAAATATCACAGGACAGCTAATGATGATTACTAGATGTGTGGGAGGTCCCAAGGTGCCTACTTTGAAGGGGACTGAGGCATCATTGTCCTCTGTACAATATATCTTGTATCTTGTTCAATACATGTCTCTATTTATATTACTTGCTGTATAGTTTCTGGACAGACCACATATTCACTCCTAACCTTTTATAAGATACTTGGTTTACAAATACGTTCATTCTGTAGGGTGCTTCTTCAGTTTGTTTATTGCTTCTTTTATTGTACAGTAACATTTCGTTTTGATGTAATCCCACTTGTTCATTTGTTTTTATTTGTTGGTTACTTTTGGTATCATAATTAAAAAAATCCTTGCCAAAACCAATTTCAATCAATTTTCCTCCATGTATTCTTTAGGAATTTTAGGGTTTCAGGTCTTACATCTAAATGCTTAATTTATTTTGAGTTAATTTTCTCAGTGGTGTAATTTGGGGGTCTAATTTCAATTTTTTGAATATCCAGTTTTCTCAGCACAATGTATTGAAGATACATTTTTTCCTCCATTGAGTATCCTAGTCCTTTGTCAAATATTAGTAGATTGCATATGTATGAGTTTATTCAGTGATTCTCAACTCAGTTTTATTGGACTATGTTTCTGCTTTTGTGAAAATACCATTCTTTTTTGATTACTATAACTTTGTAATATAGTTTGGCTTTAGCAAATTTGATGCCTCTAGCATTGTTTCTCAAGATTATTTTGGCTATCCATGGTCTTTTTCAATTCCACATGAATTTTAAGGTTAATTGTTTATATTTCTGTATCTGTAGCACTTACTCCCCCCAAACACATTTTAGGATTCTTATGTCATAATTTCAATCATTTTGTATTGTTTATCCATTACAACATTATTTAGCTATAGATATTTTAATACTTCTGTCTTCTATCCTTTATTTGAGAGTTAGGTGTTTAACACAACACCATATCACTGTATCAGAGTATTCTAAATTTGACTATATATTAATCTTTACCAAAGTTTGGCAAATTTTCACCTGTTTTCATGTTATTAATTAACATCCCTTCATTTCAGCTTAAAAAAAACTTTTTTCAAGTATTTCTTAATGCAGTTCTTGTAGCAATGAACTCCTGCTTTTGATTGTCTAGGGCATTCTTTCTCTTTCTTTAGTTTCTGAAGGTCCACTTTTCCAGATAACATATTCTTGGTGGGCACTTTTTCTCAGCACTTTAAAAATATCATCCACCCTTCTGGACTGTAAGGTTTCTGCTGAGAAACCCACTGATGTGTTATGAGGATTTCCTTGTAAGTGACAAAGTTATTTTCTCTTGCTGTTTTCAAGATTCTCTCTTTGTATTTGATTTTTGGCAGTTGTATTATAATGTATCTTGGAGAATACCTCATTGAAGTGAATTGGGGGGACTCTGGGCTTAAAATCTTGGATGTTTAAATCTTTGCCTTGTTTTGGAATGTTCATAGCCATTATTTCTTCAAACCAATTTTCTGCCCCTTTCTCCCTCTCTTCCCCTCTGGAACTTCCATTGTGTGTAGACTGTGCCTCCTACTGTTATTCCATAAGTATGGTAGGTTTTAGAGTTGGGCCAGAGTTTTGCAGGTATACATTTGGACGGGCTAGGCTCAACATGTGCACAGAGGTGGGAGGCATGAAACCTAAAATTTTGGGAATGGCTGCAAGTGCATACCTGGCACTCCAGCAGTGTAGGGGTGCAGATGAGTGAGACTGAGGTGGCTGGTGTCCACTGACATGAAAACCTATAGGGGAGGAAACCTTCAGCAGTAAAATCTGCAGGGGGATCCACAGTGAAGGTTTTGGTCCTGGTTTTCTTCACTGCTAAAAGCTCTTGGCATCCTCTTTACAGCAGGCCACTAACAATAACACTCACTCTCATTGTGTGATTGATACTGGTAACTCCTACTCATATTCCTTATTTCAAGCTACCTCCATACATCTCAGTTTTGCCAGAGTCTGGGTCAACTGAACTGAAATGTGCCCTTTTTGCAGTGCTTCAAATGATGGAATATTTGTGGCTCTCTCTGTTCTCCCTTCCCCAGGGAGGAAAATTCTTTGAAGCTCAGGAATTCTTTCTTGTCATTGAGTAGTTTCAGTTTGGGAGATGTGATGATTTAGACAAAATAAAGCTATACTTTATCACCTTTTTCTGAGATTATTTTACATTTCTTGTTCTACCTCATGCTGAATTTTCTTAAATAGACATCTCAGCTATATTTTGGTCCTGGATAAGTGTCTAACTGTTCATCTTTATGGTCTATGGAAGCTGGGATCTTCTACTCTGCTATTTTGGTGATGAATATAATTGTTATTTATTTTTTAATGAAATGTATAATTCTTATTGGAAAATGCACCTTCATTTAGAGACTTTCTACTTTACTTTCAATGTTTTTAAAATATAACATATATTAAAGGATACCTAGAAAAAAAGTGTACTGTACAAATATGTATGATATGTGTGTTTCCTGGAGGCAGGCATCCGAATCTATTTTCCTTCAAAGATTAGGATTTGGATAATGCTAGTGATTGAAATTTAATTTTTTTCTTTAGCTAGAATCAATCTATACCTTATGGATGGATAGTATTTCAAAACATTGCTTATTCAGTTTCAGGAATAAAGTTTCACTAGAAAAACATTATCCATGGTGCACATAATACTAGACAAGCTTAAAATAAAATAAAAGCTTAGTCATCTTATTTTGTACTGGAAATTAAATACAAATTGTTTTCTCAATGTAACCACCACATATGTCAATGTTCCTGTAGAAATGAAAAATTTAGAATTTTAAGCTAGTCTGTTAAAAACTGGCATACTACCACTATAGGCAGAACAGATAATCATCTAACTACACACCACCCATAATAGCCATACTGGTCTGAAACAAACTGTAGTAAATATTGTTTTTCAATCATTAACAATTATAGCGACTGCTATACTCTTAGTCTTGGTATTATAACTGATCAAAAATGATACATTACTTACTTTCACTGATAAGAAGTCATTAGAGCCCTGGCTGTGTGGCCCAGTGGATTTAGCACTGGCCTGTGAACCAAAGGGTTTCCAGCTTGATTCCCAGTCAGGTCACATGCCTGGGTTGTGAGCCAGGTCCACAGTTAGGGGTGTGCAAGAGGAAACCACAGATTGAAGTTTCTCTCCCTCTCTTTCTCCCTCCCTTCCTCTATGTCTAAAAATAAATAAATAAAATCTTTTAAAAACTTAAGTCATTAAAGAAGAGACCCAAAAGAGGCTAGTATGTGAGCCATACATCTCTGGGAGAAAGACTATTTTGAAGTATTATAAATGGAACAACAAGTGCAAAGGCCCTGAGGGGAGACAGTGACTGGCAAAGTTGAAGAACAGTAATAAGTAAGTCAGCATATCCATTGGCATTATTAAAATGGCAGGGAAAAATGGGGCATGGAGTAAAACATGAAGTCAGAAATGTTTTTTTGTTTTTTTTTTTGTTTTTGTTTTTGTCCATCGTAACTCATTATGTTTCACTCTAAAGTCTAGTTGGAAGAACACAACAGTATTATATTCTGAATCAGATTTTAACCTTATCAAGCCTGTTGCTGCATTCAGGTTTTTCTGAAGTGGTTAAAGAGTGGAATGGAAACAAAAAAATAAGAGAAAATTGTTGTAATAGTCCCAATAAGAGAAGATGGTGGCTTAAGCAGTATAGTAACAATGGAGGTTGTGAGATGTGAGGTAAATATATATAATTTTAATGTATTTTATATGTATCATTTTAATATGTCATTTTGTTATATAATATATTTGATATTATATATTACATATTTGGTATATCAATATATCAAAGATATGTATTTCTTACTAGTAAAGGGTCATTAAAGCACTTATATATATATTAAAATAAAGACCAATGTGATTTGCTAGTGAATTGGTTGTAACTTTAAAAGAAAAAGAGAGAAATCAAGATGATGTGAATTCAATTTGAATCAAAGGATTTTGTCCTGAGAAAGTAGAAAAAATGGGTTCATCATTAATTGAGATAGGGAATAATGAGAGGGCAGCATGTTTAAAGGGAATAACAAATCAGAAGCTTGTTTTTATGTATTAGGTAGAACTACTATATCTCCCAGTCTTGACAAAGTGGCTTAATTTAGTGTGCCCTGTAGGGTGCACTGGAGATGTAGCAGCCCTACCTAATACATAAAAGCAAACATAGGGAGGTGGCCAAAATAAGGAGACAAAGAAATGTGGTCAAAACAAAAGAATAGAACAAAACTATAAAGAAAGAACTAAGCAAAAATGGAGATAAGCAATCCATCAAATGCAGAATTAAAAACACTAATTATAAGGATGCTCAATGAATTTAGTGAGAACCTCAACAGTGTAAAAAAGATCCAGTCAGTAATGAAGGATATGCTAATTAAAATAAAACAATTAACAGGGAATCAACAGTAGAATGAATGAAACCAAGAATCAAATCAGTGATTTGGAACATAAGGAAGCAAAAAAAAAAAAATAAGAACAAGAAAAAATGAATCAAAAATTATAATAGTTAAGGTTCTTCAGGGACAACTTCACAAATACCAACATTTGCATCATATGGGTGCCAGGAGGAGAAAAGAAAGAGCAAGACATTGGAAACACATTTGAGAAAATAATGAAAGAAAACTTCCCTAATTTAGTGAAGGAAATAGACATGCAAGTCCAGGAAGCACAGAGTCTCAAACAAAATGGACTCAAAGAGTCCTATTCAAAGACACATCATAATTAAAATGCTAAAGGATAAATCCAAAAGAAGAATCTTAAAAGCAGCAAGAGAAAAGCAGTTAGATACTTACAAAGGAGTGTCCATAAGACTTCCAGCTGATTTCTCAAAAAGAAATTTTGCATGATAGAAGGGAATGACAAGAAACATTCAACGTGATGAAAAGCAAAGACCTACAATCAAGATTTACTCTACCCAGAAAAGCTATAATTTAGAATGGAAGGACAGATAAAGAGCTTCCCAGACAACAAAAAGCTAAAGGAGTTCATCATCACCAAAATAGTATTATATGAACTATTAAAGGATTTGTTCTGAAGAAGAAGAAGAAGAAGAAGAAGAAGAAGAAGAAGAAGAAGACTATAAAAATAAAAATGTAATAAATACATATCTATCAGCAATTGAATCTAAAAAACAAACAAGCAGAACAAAATCAGAGTCATAGATACGGATGTTATGATGGTTGCCAGATGGGAGAGGGGTTGTGAGGATGGGTGAAAAAGATAAAGAGATTAAAAAGTATAGATTAGTAGTTACAGAATCATCGTGAGGATGTAAAGTACAGCATAGAATATAGAATAGCTAAAGAACATACATGCAGGACCCATGGACATGGTCAATGTGGGGAAAATATGGGACAACTGTAACAGGATAAGCAATAAAATATAATTTAAAAAAGACATTGGAATTTAGACATGCTAATTTTGAGATGTGTATTAGCATTCCCCAGAGATGATTAATAGATAACTTCATATGAGTAATTACATGTCCGGAATTTTAGGGAAAGTTTAGAACAAGATACATTCATTTGGGAGTCATAGGTATATGAATAGTATCTAAAGCCACGAGACTGTATGTTATTAGGGCTTAACATGATAGGCAGAGGAGTGTCCACTTGCTATAGTAAAAGAAATTCAAACAGTATTCATCTCAGAACAGTAGCCAGTTTTGAGAGAAAATATGAGAAATTGAGATGAAAGCTGGCCTCTATACTGTGAAAAAAGAAGAATAATATAAATCAGCTAGAAGAAAAGTTGAGGAAAGCATGTTAAGAATATGCAGTGGCCTGAAGGCAGTACTAATCATGGTGCAGTGAGAAGCAAAAAAAATCATGGTGCAGTTCAGACTGTCAACAACATATACTGCAAGAAGCAGACCTCTTGGGAGCAGGAAAGAAGGGTGGTGCAAAAGAAAACTAGAGAGAAAGACAAAGGGCTTATCATCTAAGATCTTGTAAGACATATTAAGGAGATTGAATTTAGGTAGAATTTTAGAGGAGAGTTAATGGAGGTTGGAGATAACAGCCTCCTGTCAATGATACCGAATGACCCGCTCACTAAAAACAATGCAATCCTACAAATAATCACATACATTTCTCAGTCTGTAAGAACAAGTCCACTCTCCCTTAAAATATGTTTCTTCTTTATATTTTATTTCTTAAAATCCTGAGAAAAAAAGTTTTTTACTTTTATTTTTACATCTATTATCTATTGCTTCAAAGACACTCTTCTTTCTGACTTTTGACCTAAGTTGTTATGAAGTGGGAAAGAGAGATACTGGGGAAGCTATTTCTCATACCCCCTTATCTTTATCAGTTTCATCATCACTAGTATGATGAAACTCTTCCATAAGGCAGCACATCAGCAATTTAGGAATAAATAAGAAGGCTAGGATGAGTAAGAAACTCCAGGAAGCTATTGCATAAATGAAGTTTCAAGAAACTCAGATTACAATGTGAAGCTATCTTCTGCCAATTTGCAGTAAAATGATTTTAAGGACTGGAGAGATAAATGATTTTTTATATTTAATTGTTATTTGTTCATATTTATTATAAAAAAAGAATAGATCGGAAAACTTGAAGGTAGTCTGTGGCCTTCATAGGATCATAGGAATTTAGAGATAAAAGTGATATAGAGATTTTTTTATCTAATCCTCTCCTTTGATTTTCCAGCTAAGTAACCTAAAGCCCAGAAAGGTTGGTTGGTAAAATCTGGTAGCAGTCCTTCATAGAATGAAATAACTAGCTTTTAACTGTTTCATAGTTTTAGGATTGTTTTAGAGGAGTCAAGGACCATATGTCTAAGTGATCCCAGTGGAAAGTGTGTAGTGATAAATAAATGTGTCTATATTGCATGCAGTTGCATGAATTTTAATTGATTAAAATTGAGAGAAAGAGGGTGTGAGGGGGGGAGAGAGAGAGAGAGAGAGAGAGAGAGAGAGAGAGAGAGAGGAGAGAGACTCCATTTCATGTTGGTTCTTAGACAGCCCTATTGAAATTTAAGGAAAATACAGATAGTGGTCTGAGATTTCACTGTTCCATTTTTCTCAGTACTGTTCTTGTTATGTCTTCATTTGGAGTCTCTTGGTACTAAACTCCAGAACCATTGCTGATACAGGGTCTGCTCAATCACAACAAGCCATAGCAAAAATTCTCAAAGTGAAAGACTTTGCCTTTAATAATGTAAATTCTCATTATTTCAAAAAATTCCAGAGGAACAAAGGCTCCCAAGCTCATTTTACCAGGCCATCATTTTCCTAGTTACAAAACCAGATAAAGACACTACAAAACAAGAAAAATATAGGGCAATATCCTCGATGACCATACATGCTAAAATCCTCAATAAAATATTAGCAAACCGAATACAATAACATATCAAAAAGACCATACACTATGATCAAGTGGGATTTATTCTGGGAATGCAAAGTTGGTACAACATTCAGAAATTAATAAAGGTGATTCACCACATAAACAAAATGAAGGATAAAAACCGCATGATCATAACAATAGCTGCAAAAACCATTGGATAAACTCCAGCACCCATTTATGATAAAAACTCAGCAAAATGGCAATAGAGGGAACATATCTCAACATAATAGACCACATATGACACACCCACTGCCAGCATCATACTCAATAAGCAAAAACTACAAGCATTCCCCTTTTAAGATTGGGAACAAGACAAGGATTTTCCCTTTCACCTCTGTTATTCAGCATATTATGGGAAAGTCCTAGCCACAGCAAACAGACAAGATGATGAAATAAAAGGTATCCAAAATGGAAAGAAATAAGTGAAACTGCCTTTAATTGGAGATAACATGAGACTGTACATAGAAAACTCAAAAGATTCCACCAAAAAACTACTAGAACTGATAAATGAATTCAGCAAAGGAGCAGGATACAAAACTCATATCCAGAAATCAGTTGCATTTTATATGCCAGTAACAAACTAACAGAAAGAAAAATTAAGAAAACAATCCCTTTCACAATTACTTCAAAAAGAATGAAATACATAGGAATAAACCTAATGAAGGAAGTGAAAGACCTGTGCTTGGAAAATTATAAGACACTGAAGAAAGAAATTGAAGAAGATACAAATAAGTGCAAACACATATCGTGTTCATGGATAGGAAGAATTACATCATTAAAATGTCCATACTACCCAAAGCAATCCAAAGACTCAATGCAATTCCTATCAATATTCCAGTGATGTATTTCACATAACTAAAACAAATATTTCAAAAATTTTAATGGAACCAAAAAGTCCTCACATAGGAACAGAGATCCTGAGAAAAGTAACAAAGTTGGAAGGATCACACTACCTGATATGAAACTATACTATAAGACCTTAGTAATCAAAACAGTACGGTACTGGCAAACAACAGGGACATAGATCAATGGAATAGAATAGAGGTCCTAGAAATAAACCCACAGTTTTATAGTCAAATAATATTTGACAGAGGACTCAAGCACATACAATAAGCTAAAGATAGCATATTCAATACATGGCAGTAGGAAAATTGGACAGATACGTGCAGAAAAATGAAACCTGACCACCATTCTCACACCACACATGAGAATAAATTAAAAATGGATTAAAGACTTAAATGTTAGGCCTCAAGCCATAAAAATCATAGAAGTAATCATAGGTAGCAAAATCCCTGACATTGCTCATGCCAATATTTTATGAGATATATCTACCCAGGAAAGGGAAGCAGAAGAAAAATTAAATAAATGACAGTACATCAAACTAAAATATGTATGCACAGCAAAGGAAATCATCAACAAAATAAAAGACAACCCACAGAATGGGAGAACATATTTGCTGATACATCTGATAAGAAGTTAATATCCAAAATGTATAAAGAACTTAAAAATCTCAACACTAACCCCCGGCTAGTGTGGCCCAGTGGATTGAGTACCAGCCTTCAAACCAAAGGGTCATTGCTTTGATTCCCAGTCAGAGCACATGCCTAGGTCCAGGCCAAGTCCCAGTAGAGGACATGAGAGAAACAACCACATGTTGATGTTTCTCTCCCTGTCTCCCTCTCTTCCCCTCTCTCTAAAATAAATAAATAAATAAAATATTTAAAACACTCAACACTACAAAAAACAAACAACCCAATTAAAAAATGGCCAAATGGGAGGACCAAGTAGAAAAAAACACACAGAAAGAGCAAGAAAAGGAAAAGAGGCTCAAAAAGAATGAAGAGGGATTAAGAGAAATGCAAGACAATATGAAACGTAATAATATCTGTATAATAGGGATACCAGAAGGGGAAGAAGAAGAGCAAGGGATAGAAAACTTATTTTAAAAAGTAATAATGGAAAACTTCCCTAATTTGATGAGAGAAAAAGTAACACAAATCCAGGAAACACAGAGTCCCAATCAAGAGGAACCCAAAGAGGCCCACTTCAAGACACATTATAATTAAAATGGCAAAATTCCAAGACAAAGAGAGAATCTCAAAGGCAGCAAGGGAGAAAAAGGAAGTAACATACAAGGGAGTCCTGATAAGGGTAGCAGCTGACTTCTCAATGGAAACGCTCCAAGCTAGAAGAGAATGGCAAGAAATATTCCAAGTAATGAGAAACAAAGGTCTGCAACCAAGGCTACTTTACCCAGTGAGGCTTTCAATCAAGATAGAAGGCCAAATAAGGAGCTTCCCAGACAAAAGAAGTCTAAAAGAATACAACTCTATCAAACCAGTTCTGCAAGAGATGCTGAAGGGACTGCTTTAAGGAAAGGAAGGAAAAGGGAGGGGGAGAGAGAGAGAGGAACACAGGTACGAAAATGGCAATGAATCAGTACCTATCAATAATAACCTTAAATGTAAATGGATTAAATGCTCCAATCAAAAGGCATAGAATAGCTGAATGGATAAGAAAGCATGACCCACACATATGCTGCCTACAAGAGACCCACCTCAGGACAAAAGACCAACACAGATTCAAAGTGAAGGGCTGGAAACAAATTTTCCAAGCAAATGGACAGGAAAAAAAAGCTGGGGTAGCAATACTTGTATCAGACAAATAGACTTCAAAAGAAGAGCCATAAAGAGAAACCCAGAAGGTCACTTCTTAATACTCAAGGGAAGAATCCAGCAAGAAGACATGAACATTGTAAATATATATGCACCCAACATAGGAGCACCTAAATACATCAAGAAAATCCGAGAGGACTTCAAGAAAGAGATTGATCACAACACAATTATTGTAGGGGATTTTGACACCCCACTGTCAAAAATGGACAGATCTTCCAAACGAAAAATCAACAAACATATTGTGGCATTGAAACAACATTCTGGATGAAATGGACTTAACTGATATATATAGAGCCCTTCATCCCAAAGAAACTAAATACACATTCTTTTCTAATACACATGGAACATTTTCAAAGACGGACCACATGATAGGACAAAAAACAAGCCTCAACAAATTCAAGAAAATTGAAATCATACCAATCATTTTCTCTGACCTCAAGGGACTGAAACTAGAAACCAACCCCAAGGGGAAAAACCTAAAATCCTCAATATCATGGAGATTGAATAGCATGTTATTACACAATGAATGGGTCAAGAATAAAATTAGGGAATAAATCAAAAAGTTTCTGGAAACAAATGAAAATGAACTCACAACAACCCAAAACTTATGGGACACAGCAAAGGCAGTCCTCACAGGGAAGTTCATAGCAATACAGGCTTACCTAAAAAAGATAGAAACACTTCAAAAAATGGCCAAATGACCTGAATAGGCATTTCTCCAAGAAGTACATACAGATAACCCATAGACATATGAAAAGATGCTTAATGTTACTAATCATCAGAAAAATGTGAATTAAAACCATAATGACATATCATGTTCCACCTGTCAGAATATGTATCATCAATAAATCAACAAACAACAAGTGCTGGCAAGTATGTGGAGTAAGAGGAACCCTTTTGCACTGTTGGTAGGAATACAGACTTGTGTAAACAAGGTGAAAAGCAGTATGAAGTTACCTCACAAATTAAAAATAGATCTTCCTTTTGACACAATAATCCCACTTCTGAGAATATATCTGAAGGAATCCAAAATATTAACTCAAAAGAACATAAGCACATCTATGTTCATTGCACTGCTATTTACAGTCACCAAGATAAGGAAGCAGCCCAAGTATCTATCAATAGATGAATGGATAAAACAGCTATGAGACATTTACCCAATGGAATACTACTTGCCCGTAAAAAGAAGAAAATTTACCCTTTGTGACAGTATGGATGGACCTGGAGAACATTATGTCAAATGAAATGAGCCAGTCAGAGAATGACAAATACCACATGTTTCCTCTAATATGTGGAATCTAATGAACAAACTGAAATAACAAGCAAAATATAGACAGACTCATAGATAAGAGTAGCATGATAGTTATGTGTATGGGGGCAGTTAGAATGTGGAGGCATTGAGTAAAAAGGAAAAATGACTCATGAACATGGATAGCACTGGTGATTGTACAGGAGAGGAAGGCATAAGACTAAATGGTAATGTAAAAAATAAATAGAAAATCTTTTCATGGAAACAAAAAATGACAAGATAAAACAAAACAAAACATCAGGAATGAGTAGCTTGGATCTTAGAAAGAGAAACACCCAAGAAAAGAAACAATAGTGATTCATAAGCATAGCTACTGGGGCTGGCACCAAGCCAGATTAAATCCTGCTTTTAGAAGTGTTTTTAAAATGAGAATGAATCAGATACTAATGACTGGCTGCACTTTTGCTTGCCTCAGCCAAAGGGGCATTTACCCAGTTGTGTCAGCAGTAGCCATGGCCATCTGGTTAAAGTATAATATGGTGAAGTAGCTTTTGGGATCCTTCAACTTGCCTAAGTCTAACCTAAGGCTAGAAATGATAGGTCTTTCTGCCTCATGAAAAAGTTGCTCATTCAAGAATAAGCCGGGAGCACACGAACTTTGTATCACTGATGTTATTATCATGGATCAGCTTTTCCAAAGGAGTCTATTCTTACTTTCTTTTAACCTGAGAGTAATATGTTTTTAAGATGGATGCAAATGATGTAACAAAAGATAGTTTGCCTGGATGGTGTGGCTCAGTGGATTGAATGCCCGCCTGGGAACCAAAGGGTCACTGGTTTGATTCCCAGTCAGGACATATGCCTGGGTTTCAGGCCAGGTCCCAAGTAGTGGGTGCATTAGAGGCAACCATACATTGATATTTCTCTCCTTCTATTTCTCCTTTCCTTTCTATCTCTAAAAAACTAAAATAAATAAAATCTTTAAAAAAGATGGTTTGACTTATCTAAAGCAAAAATCATATCTCAAACTTATAGGCTGATTTCTCCAGTAAGAGGAGTGTATAAGGATGTCTCTGTTTATGTCCCTGAAATAAGCACTAAGAGGCGGGTAACTTTTCTTTGGCTCTACTCACAAATTGCTTTGGGATTATTTGTAATCTGTTTGGTAGTGATCCTGAAGTTCACTGAGGATAAAACAACAAAAACCTGAAACTCAAAGGATCAAATAAAAGGAGTGTGTGCAAGAGAAAAGAAATACAAGTTTAAAATGAAATTGATGGAATTGTTGCTGTGTGACGTTCAAAATATAAATTCTCTGTTTCATTTTCCTTGTTCCTGTTCTGTAGAATGAGATAAAATTGGTATGTACTTCATAGTTTTGTTTCAAAGATTATTTGCATTTATAATATTCATAAAGCATCACAGTTTCTGATTCATGCTAAATACTAAATAAATGTTTAAGCATAATAATTATTAATAAATTATAATTATATGCTAGGTTTCATGCATGTTGCAATTTAATATTTAATATTATATTACATAATCCTCATATTTCTTTTTAACTTTTTTTAAAGATGAATTAACTTAAGTAACTTCCCCTTGTTGCACAGGTGGTAAATAAAAGGGAAAAGATCAACACCTAGATCTATGTTTTAAAGCTCATACCCTATAGATTAAGCTACATACCTCATTGTCAAGCACTTTTTTACATTCTATCTCTTCTGTAGTAGAAAATGGATCATCCTAAAATGTGAACAACAATGTTGTGTTTGGTAAATTTTACCCATCTTTTTTTCGTATGTCCAATGTACCAATCTCTTCTAAGTGTTAAATTCTATGTAATGAGTTCCTGAAATCACCAGAAAATGTGATCTGGAGTCTGTTAAACTCCAATGATGCAGGGACATGGGGTAGCATCATATGGTATCTATCATTATTCTTATTTGATAATAATACTAATGAACTTTAGCTATATTAAAAATAAAAAGAGTTTAATTGAAAGTGTATACTGGATACCATTATATTGGCTAAGACATAGAATTCTAAGACTGACAGAAACCAAATGGGGTTTGGAGGAATAAGAAGCAAAAAATAGAACAATATTTTTTTAATCACAACAACCTGTCTAGGACAGAACCTCTAATACTTAATAGGCCTCCATCTCCTCTAAACACAATCATTACAACTGTTGACATGGTAGAAGTTTCACTAAATTAATTATAACCTCATTTCAATCTTGTGTTACTCACGTTAGATTTATATTCTCAAATGTTAGCATCCAACTATTTGAGCCTATGTTATATACCCATAAACTGGCTGCAACAGATGAAGGAAACCCTATTAACTCTAATACTTTACACAGTAAAAATTTGAACAGTGAATAGCAAACAAACAAACAAACAAACAAAAAAACACAAAAAAGACCAACCAACCAACAAACAAACAAACAAAAACAGCCCTGAATTCTATTTCCTAGTGGACTTTTTATTGCAGGATTAGTTTCCACATAAAGTTCCATGTTTAATTTAAACAATTTAAGATACAACACAATATTCATATTGCTTTTTAAATCTTTATAACTTATTTTAGTTTTCAATTACATTTGACATACAACGCTGTATTAATTTCATGTGTAGAGTATAGTGATTACATTTATATACCTTACAAAGTGGTGACCCAAATAAGTATGGTACCCATCTGACATGATATGTAGTTATTACAGCATTATTGACTATATTCCTTATGCTATACATATATTGTTGTGAGTATTCTTATAACTTGTAATTTGTACTTCTGAAATCCCTTTCACATACTGCTTTTTTCAATGGTTTTATGAAATTGTTAATCAAAGGGCATGTCTTTTGTATTGGTATATCGATCAATGAGATTTTATGCCTAAATACACTTGATAAAGAAGACAAAATATAACACTTTGAATATATGTATGATCCAAACCTCTTTTCCATGTTTCCATTAATTTTCATATTATTTGTAGACCAATAACAATTTACCAGTCTTCATTGGCCTGTACCTCCACAAACTGGCATTACTTATAAGTTTGTAAGAAAATTTAAAGTCCATTACTGCCATGGCCAATTGGTTAGAGCATTGTCCTGATATACCAAGGTCACAGGTTTGATACCCAGTCAAGGCACACATAAAAATCAACCAAAGAATTTACAAGTATGTGTAAAAACAAATCAATGTTTCTGTATTTTTCTTCCTCTCTCTAAAATGGATAAATAAAAAATTAAAGTACATTACTGAGACAAATTTCACTTTGCTATCTTACACAATTTGCATTTTATTGTTTATTTGTATTATTATTCTTTTCAATATTTTTATTTCTTTTATTTGATTATTTTTATTCTCTTATTTCTGTTTAGTTTTCTTCATTTTGTTTCTTTGTTTAAGTGTGTTGATTGGCTGGTTCTCCTTGTTCTCTCTTTCATATTGCATTTTAATTTTTCTTTTTTCAATTCACTCATATTCCAATAACACATACTCTTAGCCTTTTATTTTCTATTCTTTTATTCAGATCATATATTTCTTGTCATATTATTGTTGTTCCACTATTATTTTAAAAAAATGCTGTTCCATATTATTGTAAATACTACACAGCAACTCTCTATGATCTTGGCCCATTCCACTATCTTCCTGAGCTTTATTACTGTTGTGGTTAACTTTATTCTCTCACACACTATGCCTAGTTTCTATCATTTAACCTCACTATATCTCACCATCTAAATTCACAAGCACTCTGTTTTCTGGATTCAGCATACATTCTTTGTAACCTTTAATAAGAGTCTTATGTCTTTTTCATCTTTTATAAAAAGTGCCTAGTTGGATGAAATGCCATGGTTATCACTGTACTTCTCCAAAGGATATCCTATTGGTTCTCTATTCATTGATACTTTAAATCCCACAGAATATTCTCCCATGGTCTTAATCCATTTAGCCTTTGCCCTGCCACTGATCCCATATAATATATGGTGGGAGTTATGAACACCAGCAAACCACCTAGAGGAGAGAA
This sequence comes from Anoura caudifer, assembly GCA_004027475.1. NCBI lineage: Eukaryota > Metazoa > Chordata > Mammalia > Chiroptera > Phyllostomidae > Anoura > Anoura caudifer. The sequence continues at coordinate 50,955 of PVKU01005208.1, forward strand.
TGCAACAACAAAGGAACCACCAATAGGTTAAACCCAAGTATAACAAGAGAGGACACACAAAAAGAAGAAAGGGAAATCCTAGAACATCCATAAAAGGAGATCAAAGAGAACACACCACCGAATCCCATAGAATTCCTACCATAGAAGTTTACCCTACAAAGACATCTAGTAGAGCATAACATCAGGAAGCACAGAAACAAACAAAAAAGATTCTCCTAAAATGGGGAGACAAAAAAAAAAACAAGAACCTGTAATCAAAAGGAATGGTATACCCACCACTAAAAGAGCTAAGTCAAATGGAGGCAAGCAAACTATCAGATATAGAATTCAAAAGAATGGTCATAAGGGTGTTCAAAGAATTCACAGGCAACTAAAAGGAACAGAGAAAGAACTACAACAATATAACAAAAGAAATAGAAACTATAAACAACAACCAGGAAGAAATGAAGAATACAATTTCTGAAATTAAAAAAAAAAAAAAACACTAGAAGGAATTAAAAGCAGTCTGGATGAAGCAGAGGACATAATTAGTGAGCTGGAAGACAAGGTGGAAAGAAACACCCAGGTAGAGCATCTGCATGAAAATAGACCCCCAAAATATGAAGATAGATTAAGGGAATGGCAGACAGCATGAAACACAAGACTATTTAAATCATAGGGATACCAAGAGAAGAAAAACAACAAGGGATAGAAACCCTGTTTGAAAAAATAATGACAGAAAATTTTCTGAAACTGGAGAAACAAAAATCACACAAGTTTAGGACATACAGAGGGTCCCAATCAAAGTGAACACAAAGAGGCCTACTCTGAGACACATCATAATTAAAAGGCCAAGTGTTAAAGACAAAGAAATAATCTTAAGAGCAGCAAGGGAGAAATCAGAAATAACATGCAAAGGACCTCCAAAGAGGCTAGCAGCTGATTTCTCAACAGACACACTTCGAGTCAGGAGAGAATGGCAAAAAATATTGCAAATAATGAAAAACAAAGGCCTGAAAGCAAGACTACTCTACCCACTGAAGCTCTCAATTAAGAAGGAAGGCATAATAAGGAATTTCTCAGACAAAGGAAGAGTACAAAAAAATACACCTCCACCAAACCAACTGTGTAAGATATGCTACGGGAACTGCTACAAGAAGAGGAAGGGAAATACTGAAAGAGGGATAAATGAAGGTACAAAGAGGGGGGGAAGAATAAGTACTTCTCAATAATAACCTTAAATATAAATGGATTAAATGCTCCAGTCAAAATTCATAGGGTATTGGAATGGATGAGAAAACATGACCTGCACATATGCTGCCTACAAGAGACCCACATCAGAAAAAAAGAGACCTATACAGACTGAAAGCTAAGGGTTGAAAAAAATATTCCAAGGAAGTGGGCAGAAAAAAAGCTGAGGTAGCAATACTTCCACCAGACAAAGTAGACTTAAAAAAAAAAAAAAGCCATAAAAAAGAGACACTGAGGGACACTTCATAAAACTCAAGGGAAGAATCCATCAAGAAGACATCAACATTGTAAACATATATTACCTAACATAAGGATAGCTAGATGTATAAGTAAAATCTTGGGGGACTTCAGGAAAGATATAGAGAGCAACATACTAATACTAGGGGATTTTAACACCCTACTGAAAAAATGGATAGATCTTGTAAACAAAATATCAAAAAGGATCATGTGGCATTGAACAATTGCCTAGATCAAATGGACTTCTCTGATATATATGCAACCTTTCATCCCAAAGAAGTAAAGTACACATTCTTTTCAAATGCACATGAAACATCTTCAAAGATAGATCACAATATGGGACACAAAACAAACTTCAACAAATTAAAAAAAAATTGAAATCATATCAAGAATTTTCTCAGACCACAAAGGACTAAAACTAGAAACCAACCTCAAGAAAACAAAAACTGAAAAATGCTCAAATTCATGGAGATTGAATAGCATGCTATTAAACAATGAATGGGATATTAATGAGACCAAGGAAGAAATCATAAAGTTTCTGGAAACCAAGGACAATAAATACACAACAGTCCAAACTGTATGGGACACAGCAAAGGCAGACCTGAAAGGGAAGTTCATAGTGATATAGGCCTACCTAAAAAATATAGAAACAATTAAAATAACCTAACTCTTCATCTACAATAAGGGGAGTAACAACAAAAACAAAAGCCCAGAATGAGTAGAAGGAAGGAAATAACCAAGACCAGAACAGAATTAAAAGATATAGAGACTAAAACAACAATACAAAGGATCAATATGTCCAGGATCTGGCTCTTTGAAAAGACAAAGGAATTTGACAAGGCTTTAAACAGAATCATGAAGAAAAAAAGAGAGAGGAACCAAATAAATAAAATCAGAAACAAAAGAGGAGAGAATACAACTGATACCACAGATATACAAAGGATTTTAAGTAATTACTTCAAACAACTATATGCCAAGAAATTTGAAAAGCTAGGTGAAATGGACAAATTTCTAGAAAAATATAATCTCCCAAGACTGAGTGAAGAATGAGTGCAAAGCCTGAACAGACCAATAACAGCTGATGAAAACTACACTCTCATAAAAAATGTCCTGGCCCACAAAATGGCCCATGCCTCTGGAATGGATAAATTCATATAATTTTATTAAACATTTAAGAAAGAGCTATCTCTTGTCCTTCTCAGAGTATTCCAAAAAATCCAAGAAGAGGGAAGACTCCCAAACTCTTTACAAAGCCAGCATCATCCTAATATTAAAAACAGATAAAGACACAACAAAGAAAGGAAACCACAGGCTAATATCTCTGATGAACTTGGATGCTAAAAACCTCAACAAAATATTGGGAAACTGCAGCTAGCAAGGCATTAAAAAGATCATAAACCATGATTAAGTAGGATAGATCCAAGGGATGCAAAGATGGTATGACATTCACAAATCTTTGAACATAATGCATCACAAAACCAAAAAGAAAATAAAAAATCACATGATCATGTCAATAGTTGTAGAAAAAGCATTTGATAAGGTACACTACCCATTCATGATAAAAACACTCAACAAAGTGGGAGTAGAGGGAGCATTCCTCAACATGATGAAGGCCATATACGAGACACCTACAGTCAACATCATACTCAATGGGCAAAAACTAAAAGCTGTTCCACTAAGACCAGAAACAAAACAAAGATGTCCACTTTTACCTCCTGTACTCAATATACTGTTGGAAATCATAGCCACAGTGATCAGAAAAGAAAGAAAATAAAAGGCATCAAAATTGGAAGAGTCAGTAAAACTGTCATTGTTTGCAGATGATATCATAGTGTACATAGAAAACCCTATAGACTCTGCCAAAGAACTACTCAACCTAACTAGCAAAATTGGCAATATGACAGTGTTTATAATCAATATTCTGAAAGCAAAGACATTTTTATACACCAAAATAAATGTAATCAGAAATCAGTAAAAAAAAAAAACTCATTTGCTATAGCAACAAGTAAGATAAAGTACCTAGGAATAAACCTTACCAAGGAGGTAAAAGACCTGCACTCAGAAAATGACACAACACCAAAAGAAAGAAATTAAGAAAAACACAAACAAATGGAAGCACATAGAGTGTTCATGGATTGGAAGAATTAACATAAAAAAGTCCATATTACCCAAAACAATGTATAGATTCAATGAAATCCCTGTTAAAATAGTTATGACATATTTGACCGACATAGAACAAACATTTGAAAAATTTATATGGAGCAGTAAATGACACTGAATAGCTGCAGCAATTTTTAGAAAGAAGAATGAAGCAGGAAGTATCACAATACTTGATACCAAACTGTATTACAAGACCACTGTAATCAAAACAGTCTGCTATTGGCATAAGAATTGACACAGAGGCCAATGGAACAGAATAGGGTGCCAAGAAATAAACCCAAGATTATATGTTCAATTAATACTGAACAATGGGGGCAGAAGCATAAAATCGAGTAAAACAGCGTCTTCAACAAATGTTATTGGGTGATCTGGACAGCTACATGCAAAACAATGAAACTCAGTCATCAACTTACACATTATACCAAAACAAATTCTGGGTGGATAAAAGACCTAAATACAAGTCTTGACACCATAAAAGACCTAGAAGATAACATAGGAAAATCTTAGATATTCCACAGAGCAGTACTTTCACCAATGTGTCCCCTAGAGCTACAGATATAAAAGTAACAACAACAACAAAAAAACAAAAACAAAGGGATCTCATCAAAATGAAAATCGTCTGCAGGGCTAAACAAAACAGCATTAAAATGAAAAGAGAACCAAACTTATGAGAAAACATTTGAAAATGATACCTTATATAAGGGTTTGATCTTCAAAATATATAAATAACCCACATGACTCCATTCCAGGAGGGCAAACAATCTAATTAAAAATTTGGCAAAGGAGTTGAACAGACACTTTTTTTTTTACTTTAAACTTTTTTCACATGTTTTCATTGTTCCATTGTTTCAAGTACAGTTGTGTCCGTTTTCCCCCATCATTCACCCCCACTTCCTCTATTTCTACTTCCCACACTTGATCCAACCCCTTTTGGTTTTGTCCATGTGTCCTTTATACATTGCACAGAATCTTCTCTAAGGAGGACATACAGAGGGCTCAGAGACATATGAAAAGGTGCTCAGTGTCACTAGCTATCAAAGAGATGCAAATTCAAACCATAATGAGATATGACTTCACACTGGTGAGAATAGGCATTATAAACAAATCAAGAAACAAGTGTTAGAGAGGATGGGGAGAAAAGGGTACCCTAGTGCACTGTTGGTGGTAATGCAGACTGGTGAAGCCACTGTGGAAAACAGTATGGCATTTCATCAGAGCACTAAAACTGGAACTGTGTTTTCCCAGCAAAACCATTGCTGTGATTATACCCTAAAGATCCTGAAACACCAGTTCAAAAGAACCTATGTGTGCCAATGTTGATAGCAGCAGAATTTACAATAGCCAAGAGCTGAAAGCAACCTAAGTGCTCATCAATAAATGAGTGGATCAAAAAACTGTGGTACATTATTCCCTGGCTAGTGTGGCTCAGTAGATTTATGGCTGACCTGTTAACCAAGGGGTTGCTGGTTCAGTTCCCAGTCATGGCACATCATTTTGTTGTGGGCCCCATCCCCAATGGGGTCATGTGAGAGGCAAGTACATGGTGATATTTCTCTACATCTCTACCTCTCTACCTCTCTTCCACTCTTCCCCTCCATCTAAAAATAAACAAATACAATCTATAAAACAGCCCTGGCTGGTGTAGCTCAGTGGATTGAGAGCAGGCCTGTGAACCAAAGCAACGCGGTTCAATTCCCAGTCAGGGCACATGCCTGGGTTACAAATCAGTTCCTGACAAGGGATGCATGAGAGGTAACCATACATTGATATTTCTCTCCCTCTCTTCCTCTCCCTTTCCCCTCTAAAGATAAATAAATAAAATGTTAAAAAAAATCTATAAAACAACTGTGGTGCTGGTACACAATGGAATACTATGCAGCAGAAAGAATGGAGCTCTTACCCTTCATGACAGCATGGATGGAATTGGAAAGCATTATGCTAGGTGAAATAAGCCAGTCGGTGAAAGAGAAATACCATATGATCTCACCTTTAACTTGAACCGCATCAACAAACAAAAAGGCAAGCAAAATACAACCAGTGACATTGAAGTAAAGAACAAACTGACAGTAACCAGAGAGGAGAGGAGAAAGGGATAATAGGGGATAATAGAGGAAGGGCCATCAAGGAACATGTATAAAGGATACTTGGACAAAACTATAGCAGGTAGTGTAGGTTTGAGGGTTGGAGGCAGTGATGGGTGGTACAGGGGAGCATGGTGGTGTGAAAATGGAGATGACTGTACTTGAATAACAATAAAAATATAAATTTAAATGGCTTCAATGTTTCAATCAAAAGACATTGGGTACCTACCTTGGATAGCTGAACACATAAGAAAACAAGACCCATATATGTATTATCTCCAAGAGACCGACCAGAATGGGAGATACACGTATAACAAAAGTAAAGAGATGAGGACTTCCCACCAAGATGGAGGTGTAGGTGGACACACTGTGCCTCCTTGCACAACCAAAATTAAGGACAACAAATTTTAGAAGCAAGGAAACAAGCAGAACTGATAGAAGATTGAACTGTATGGAAGTCCAGCAACCATTCATCCAGACTGGTAAGAGGAGGGTAGTCATGGCAGGAAAAAGTGGAGGTTGGTGGACCTAGGCACCCGGGCAGCAGTGGCTGGCAAATCCCAGGTGTGCAGGCAGTGGCTAGCAGACCCTGGGCATGGAGTGGCAACGGGCAGGCCCAGTGACACCAAGCAAGGCGGCTGGCTGACTAGGCAGTCCCACATTCACACACAGATAATCCAGGTGAAGGGGAAGCAACAGAGGGGACTGGAATCTGAGAGAGAGCTGAGCAAGCACTACTGATCCCTCTTGGACCCTCCCCCCACAAACAGCATCACAACCCAGCAACTGGGCAGCTCTACCCTGGGGAAAACCTAAGCCTCTGCCCCTCACTACTTAACAGTTGCAACAAGAACAAAAAAAAAAAGCCAAAAATAGCTTAAACAGGAGAACAGATCAAAGGCCCAGAGCCAATTCATCGAAGTGACCAAGAGATAGCCAACTTATCAGATGCACAGTTTAAAGTCCTGGTGATCAGGATGCTCACAGAATTGGTTGATTTTCATCACAAATTAGATGAACAAATGAAGGCTACAATAAGTGAAATCAAAGAAAACATGCAGGGAACCAATAGTGATGGCAGGGAAACTGGGACTCAAATCAATGGAGTGGACCAGAAGGAAGAAAGAAACAAGCAAACAGAAAAGAATGAAGAAATAAGAATTCAAAAAAATGAGGAGAGGCTTGGGAACATCCAGGACATCTTTAAATGTCCCAACATCTGAATTATAGGGGTATGAGAAGGGGAAGAAGAAGAGCAACAAGTGGAAAACTTATTTGAACAAATAGTAAAGGATAACTTCCCCAATTTGGCAAAGGAAATAGACCTCCAGGAAGTCCAGGAACCTCAGAGAGTCCCAAAGAAGTTGGACCCAAAGAGGACCACACCAAGGTACATCATAATTACATTAGCCAAGATTAAAATGAAGGAGAGAATTCTAGAAGCAGCAAGGGGTAAGATGACAATCACCTACAATGGAGTTCCCATCGGAATGTCAGCTGATTTCTCAAAAGAAACCTAACAGGCAAGAAAGGGCTGGAAAGAAGTATTTGCAGTCATGAAAGTCAAGGACCTACATCCAAGATTGCTCTATCCAGCAAAGCTTTCATTTAGAATGTAAGGGAAGATAAAGTGTTTCTCAGATAACATCAAGTTAAAGGAGTTCATCATCACCAAGCCCATATTATATGAAATGTTAAAGGGACTTATTTAAGAAAAAGAAAATAAAAAATAGGACAGTAAAAAGACAGCAAACTCACAGATATTAACAACCACACCTAAAATGAAAGCAAAGAAGCAAACATCTAGAACAGGAACAGAAACACAGAAATGGAAATCACATTTAGGGTTAGTAACAGGGGAGTGGGAGAAGAAGAGAGGGGGGAAAGTTACAGAGAATAAGTAGCATAGATGGTAGGCAGAAAATAGGGGGAGGGCAAGAATAGTGTGGGAAATGTAGATGCTAAAGAACTTATGACATGTGGACATGAACTAAAGGTGGGGAATGTGAGTGGGAGAGGGTTTGCAGGGTGGAGGGGAATGATGGGGAAAAATGGGACAAGTGTAATAGCATAATTAATAAAATATAGTTAAAAAGTAAAGAGATGAAAAATTATTTTATGCAAAGGGAAAGGGAAAAATGTTGCTGTAGCAATACTTAATTCTGAAAAAGTAGATTTATAGCAAAGACTGTAGTAAGAGACAAAAGAAAGGACACTATATAATGATAAAGGGAACAATCCATCAAAGCATATAACCCTCGTAATATTTATGCCCCAACATAGGGGTGCCTAAATGTGGTAAGCATACCCTGATGGACAGAAAGCGAGTGATTGAAGGAAACACAGTCATCATAGGGGATTTTAACTCTCTAGTGAATTCAATGGATAGATCTTCCAGAGCGAAAATCAACAAAGAGGCAGTGGCCTTAAATGACACACTAGATCAAATGGATTTAATTGATATCTTCAGAACATTTCACCCCAATGGAGTAGAATATATGACCTTTCAACAGCATATGGAATGTTTTCTAGAATATATAACATGTGAAGCCATGACATGAGTCTCCATAAATTAAATAATATTGAAATAATATCAAGAATATTTGAAATCAGTCACAAAAAGAATACTGAAAAACACACAGAAATGTAAACTAATGTACATATTTTTAAACAATCAGTGGTTCAACAATGACATCAAGAAGGAATCAAAAGATATTGTGAAAAAATAAAAATGAGAACACAACAATAAAAATCTGTGGGATACAGGGAAAGCAATTCTAAGAGAGAAATTCATAGCATTATAGGTCTTTCTCATGAAATAAGAAAAAGCTACAATAAACAATCTAATCAATGAAACAAACAAATGAGCAAAATATAAGCAGAGTCTTGGAAATAAAGAACAAACTGCCAGTGGCCAGAGGGGCATGGGGAGGGGAATAAGAAAGGAAGAGACAAGTAAAGAAACATGAATAGAGGACTCATGGGCACAGAAAATGGGGGGATTGACTATGGGAGTGGAGGGGACAGGGCAGGGGTGAGCAATGGGGAAAAGGTGGGACAAAAGGCAGGAACAAAATAAATTTAACTCAGAGCACATTTTCAATTAGAAAATGCAAAATAGTCTACCACTATTCTACAGTGTTGTCCAATTTTCTCTCCCTTTCCATGGATTTGTTATTTAAGAAATTGGACTTAGAGTTCAATTAAAGTCTTTCTTAGTGATTCTCTTTGATTATTTGACTTTTTCATGATTTACTTATTAAGATGACATCTAATGAGAATAACTTTTTAATGCTTTGATTAATCTTTTTACAGTTATGCATTTCACTCATATCTGCAATTATATTAACACTAATAAAACCATGTTAATTCCTTGAAATTATAAAAAATCTAAATTTTCACTTAAAGGAACTTGAAAAAGAACAACAAAGACCAAAGTGGGTAGGAGGCAAGAAATGATAAAAATTAGAGCAGAAATAAATGAAATGGAGTCTAAAAATGATTCAAAAGATCAATGAATTCAAAATCTGGTTCTTTGAAAAGAAAAAGATTGACAAACCTTTAACCAGCCTCATCAAGAAAAAAAGAGAGAGGACCCAAATAAATAAAAACAGAAATAAATGATGAGAAGTAACGACTGACACCAAAGAAATACAAATGATTGTAAGAAAATATTATGAACTGTATACTAACACACTGGACAATCTGGACAAAATGGTTAAATTCCTAGAAACAGAATCTTCTAAAAAATTTGAGAGTCTGAATAGACAGATTACACCTATTGAAATTAAAGTAGTAATTAAAAATAACCCAAGAAGAAACAAAAATCCTAGACCATGGCTTCACAGGCAAATTTTACAATACATTCCAAGAAGAACTAACATCACTCCTATCAAACCACTTCAAAAAATTCAAGAGAAGGAAAATTCCCAAGCACATTTTATGAGGCCAGCATTATCCTAATTTCAAAACCAGATAAAGACACTAC